>PVIH01021564.1:14164-29533 GCA_004025045.1 Sigmodon hispidus | reverse complement strand
CCATTTGCCTGCAAATTTTAGGATATCATTTTTTCTTACTGCTGAGTAGTATTCCATTGTGTAGATGTACCACAGTTTGTTAATCCATTCTTCAGTTGAGGGACATCTAGGTTGTTTCCAGGTTCTTGCTATTACAAATAATGCTGCTATGAACATAGTTGAGCTAATACCTTTGGAGTGTGAATGTGCCTCTTTAGCATATACACCCAAAAGTGGTATTGCTGGGTTGTTGGGGAGATTGATTCTCAATTTTATGAGAAACCACCATATTGCATTCCAAAGTGACTGAACAAGCTTACACTCCCACCAACAATGGAGGAGTGTTCCCCTTGTTCCACATCCTCTCCAACATAGGCTGTCATCTGTGCCTTTTATCTTAGCCAATCTAACAGGTGTTAGGTGGTATCTCAAAGTTGTTTTGATTTGCATTTCTCTGATGACTAAAGATGAAGAGCACTTTTTCAGGTGCCTTTCAGCCATTTGTAGTTCCTCTGCTGAGAATTCCCTTTTTAGATCTGTACCCCATTTTTTGATAGGGTTATTCAAGATTTTGAGCTCTAAATTCTTGAGCTCTTTATATACCTTAGAGCTCAGTCCTCTATCACTTGTAGGGTTGGTGAAAATCTTTTCCCATTCTGTAGGCTGTTGTTTTGTCCTATTGACAGTGTCCTTGGCTTTGCAGAAGCTTCCTAGCTTTAGGAGATCCCACTTATTGATTGTTGGTCTTAGTGTCTGTGCCACTGGTGTTATATTTAGGAAGTGGTCGCCTGTGCCAATTTGTAGAAGTGTATTTTCCACTTTCTTTTCTATCAAGTTCAAAGTGGTTGGGTTTAAATTGAGGTCTTTGATCCACTTGGATTTGAGTTTTGTGCAGGGTGACAGGCTCAGATCTATTTGCATTTTTCTACACACTTCCATCCAGCTATGCCAACACCATTTGTTAAATACACTATCTTTTTTCCATTGAATGTTTTGGGCCTCTTTGTAAAAGATCAGGTGTTCATAGGTTTTGGGTTAATGTCTGGATCCTCAATTCTATTCCATTGGTCCACAAGTCTATTTTTATGCCAGTACCAGGCTGTTTTTATTACTGTAGCTCTATAGTATAGCTTGAAGTCAGGGATGGTGATACCTCCTGAGGTTCTTTTGTTGAGTAAAATTGTTTCGGCAATCCTGGTTTTCCTGTTATTCCAAATGAAATTGAGTATTGTTCTTTCAAGGTCCAAAAAATATTATGTTGGGATTTTGATGGGCAGTGCATTGAATCTGTAGATTGCCTTTGGTAGAATTGCCATTTTTGCTATGTTGATCCTACCGATCAAGGAACATGGGAGAGCTTTCCATTTTCTGATATCCTCTTCAATTTCTTTCTTCAGTGATTTAAAATTTTTGTCAAATAGGTCTGTTACTTCTTTGGTTATACTTACTCCAAGGTATTTAATACTATTTGCAGCGCCATAGTGCTCATTTTCAATACTGTGGACACGAAGTATTATAGTGCCAATGTTTAACATTGTGCATCTTAATTAACCCACCACAATGATCTTCTAATATATTGTGATTCTACCATACCATAGTGTCCAACTGCAGCAATGTGCAACTAACCTACCAGAATGTTCACCTACAGCACAATTTATCAGATTCACTAAAATGTTCACATCAGCACTGTCCACTTAACTAACCAATGTCAGTGTCCAACTGCAGCACCTTTACGAGACTTACCATAGTGTTCGTCTGCAGAACTGTACACTAAGTCTATTACAGTGCTTATTTTCATCACTGCATATCTGACCTAACACAGTGTCCTTTTCCAGCACCGCACACAGGACCCAGAAGAGCAGAACAGTGTTCACATGAAGCAGCAGCACTGTTCTCCTGACCTTCTACAGAGTTCTCCAACAGTGCTCTGCTTTTCACCTGCCATAACAAGCACCTGCAATACTTTGCACCTGGCCCACCATGATGTCAAACAGCAGAACTGTGTACCTCACCCCTGAAGTTTTACCTGTAGCACTGTGTACCTGAATTAGTACAGTGATCACCTACAGAACTGTCTTCTTGACACAATACAGTGCTTAACCACAGCACTGTGCACCTGACACAAGTATTCACTTGTAGCACTGTGCATTTGACCTATCAAATTGTTCACCTTCAGTGCTGTGCGCCTGAATTACCACTTTGTTCATCTGCAGCACTGAAGTTGATACACCACTGTTTAGACCTGCACCACAGTGCATCTGACCTACCACAGTGCTCTTCATGAAAGTCCATAGTGTCCACATTTAGCATAGTGCACCTGACCTACACAGTATCTACCTTCAGCTCTGTTCATCTGACCTACCACACTGTACAACTAAAGAACTGTGCACCCGACCTACCACAGACAGAGCTAACCAGTTGCACAATGCACATGTCCTACCACAGTGTTCACCTGATGCACTGTGAACCTAACTCAGCATGGTGAGCATTTGGAGCACTGTAAACTGAACTATCATAGTGTACACCTACAGGAAAGTGCACCTGATGTACAACATGTTTCACCTGCTGCACTGTGCCCTTGACTTAACACAGTGCACACTACTAAACTGTGAGCCTGACCTATCATAGAGTCCACCAGCATCAATATGAATTTTACCCACCACAGTGATCTCCTAAGATTTGTGCTCTTGTCCTACCACAGTGTCCAACGCAGCACTGTGCATCTAACCTCCCAGAGTATTCCCCCTCAGCACTGTGGATCACTACATTGTTCACTGTGTCTCCCAGCAGCACAGTGCCCTTGACCTACCACAGTGTCCAATTGCAGCAAAGTGTTCCTGACCTACAAAAGTGTTCACCTTATCTACCACAGTGCTTACCTTCAGCTCTGTAAATCTGATTTACCATTGTGTTCATTTGCAGCACTGTGCATCTGACACTGCACAGCATACACGTGTAGCACTATGCATTTGACCAACCCAATTGTTCACTTGCAGCACTGTACAGCTTACCTACCACAGTGATTGTTTGTAAAACCATGGACATGAACTACCATGGTGTCAACAGAAAGCATTGAGCACTTTAATCTACAGACCACAATGATCTACTAAAGTTTAGTGCTCCTGACCTACTACTATGTTCAACTGTAGCACTGTGCACATAACCTACCAATGTTCACCAGCAGCACTGTGCACCCACTTATTTGCAAAAATGTGGACATAAAGTACCATAGTGTCAAACTTTAGTATTGTGCACCTTAATTTACCCACTAAAGTGATCTCTTAAAGTTTTCTAAGGCTGACATACCACGGTGTCCAACTACAGTAAAGTGCACTTGAACTACCAATGTTTTCACCAGTAGAACTGTGTATCAAACTCACGAGTATCTACCTGCAGCACAGGGCACTTAATCTACCACAGTGTCAAACTGCAACACTTTTTACCAGAATGTTCACCTGCAGTACTGAGTATTGTACAATCTACAGTGTTCACAGAAGCATTTTAAACCTGACCTACCACATTAATCACCTGTCACACTGTGTCCCTGATCGTTATCACAAAGTTACCTGCTGCAATGTGCATCTGACCAACTATGTCCACCTGCAGTATGGTGTCT
The DNA here is from genome assembly GCA_004025045.1 of Sigmodon hispidus. Classification (NCBI taxonomy): domain Eukaryota; kingdom Metazoa; phylum Chordata; class Mammalia; order Rodentia; family Cricetidae; genus Sigmodon; species Sigmodon hispidus. The sequence goes on along the minus strand of PVIH01021564.1, from coordinate 25,938 downwards.
ATTACCTACCAAATTGTTCACTTTGTAGGTCACTATGTTCCTGACTTACAACAAGTGTATAATTGCAGCACTGTAAATATTACCCACTACAGTGATCACCTGTAGCATTGTGCACATGACATATTAGTTACTGTGTCCATCTGTATTACTGTGCACCTTTTATATCAAAATGTTCTGCATCCTTGTGTACCTGACCTACTACTGTGTTCACATGCAGCTTTGTGCTTCTGGCCAACCACTGTTCACCTAGAGCCCTGCCTGTACACCTGACTTACCACAGTATTCATTGTATTACTGTCCATCTGACCTTCTATAGTGTGAACCTTTAGGACTGTGCACATGACCTACTATAGTGTCCACATGCAGCACTGTTCACATGACCCACAGTTGTTTTGTATAGCACTGTGAAGATGACTTACCCGTGTCTACTTCCATAACTGTGACCTGATACATCACTGTTTTCTCATAGAGAACGGTTCACCTGACTTACCTCAGTGCTCTCCTGTAGCACTCTGTACCTGACCTAATATTGTGTCCACCTTTAGCACTGTGCAACTGACCTACCACAATGTCCATCTGCAGCACTGTGCACATTACCTGTCAGTGTTCACCAGTCGCATTGTGCACCTGACCTACCACTATGTTTACCTGATTTACAGTATGCAAATCACACCCATGACAGTATCTACATGCATCACTGTGGACATGACTCACCACTAGCAGAACTGGATGGTAAGTAGAACTGGATGGTAGTATGTAAAGGAATGCAAATAAATCCTAACATACCACCCTGCAGAAAATTCAAATCCAAGTAGATCAAAGACTTCACTATAAACCCAGCTATACTGTAGTTGATAGAAAAGCAAAAGGAAAATACTTTCTAACACCTTAGCACAGGTGACCACTTCCTAAATATAATGCCAGTAGCACAGACACAAAAAACAACAATCAATATGTGGGACTTTCTGAAACTGTAAAGCTTCAGTATGGCAAAGAACACAGTCAATAAGACAAAACCTACAGAATGGGGAAAGATCTTAACCAATCTTTTGAATATGCTAAGTATCTAGGTGACCCCTCATCAATATGCTAAGTGACTAGGGTGGCCATGCCTCTAAAAGTGAGCTAAGTATAAGTTGCCACATCCTCTCATAAATACACTAATTACCCAGGGCCTCACCACTTTCTGGACATGTTAAGTCCTTAATGCCCACACCCCCTCATGAATATGTTAAGTACCTAGTGGGGTCACTTCCCCTCTTTAATAGACTAAATACTTAGTGTGGCCATGCCTGAAAATGCTAAGAATCAGTGAATATGTACTCAGTGGCCATGGCCTCTCATAAATACCATAAGTACCCAAGTTTATGAATCCTCCTGATAATGCTAAATAACTAGGTGGTCATGTATACTTATGAATATGCCAAGTAACTAGGTGGCCACACCCATTCTTTAATATGATAAGTACCAAGGTCAACCATAGCCCCCTCATGAATATGCTAAGTACCTAGGTGGTGAGGCTCCTCATGAGTATGCCAAGTACCCAGGAAGGACAGGCCCCCTCATCAATATGTCAAGTACCTAGGTGGCCATGCCTCTTCATGAATACACTGTGTGAACTGTGTGTGTAAGACTGTGTATGTGTGTGTAAGAGTGTGTAAGTGTGTGTAAGAGAGTGTATGTGTGTATGTGTAAGAGTGTGTATGTGTGTGTAAGAGTGTGTATGTGTGCCCAAAAACAACAAGGGGAGAAAGGGTTTATTTTGCTTACATTTATATTTCACAGGTTCATCATTTAAGTCAGTCAGTCAGGGCCTCATGGAGTAGGAACTGAGAGAGGCCATGGAGGGGTGCTGCTTACTGGTTTTTGCCTCATTGCTTGCTCAGCTTGCTTAGAGAACCCAGGACCACCAGTCCAGGGCTGGCACCACCTACAATGAGCTGGCCCCTCCCCCATCAATCACTGACTCTGACAATGCCCTGTAGACTTGCCTGCAGCCTGATCTAGGGAGTCATTTTCACAATTGAGGTTACCCCTCTCAGATGATGCTTGCTTGTGTCAAGTTGCCTTAAGACCTAGCCAGCACAAGAGGCAAATCAAACTAAACCAAACGGGTCCTCAGAGATTCTATAGCCTGCCCCCTTGTTTAGCATGTCAGGGAACAAGCCCAGAGATGTCATATTTCTTGCTCACATGGCAAGGAACAACAGGACTAAGCTGGTACCTAGTAATAACTTCAAAATGCAGTCAGCGATGGTCCAGTCTTCAAGCTACAGATTTATAACTACTACACATGGGTGCTGGGCTGTGTCATAAAAAGCAAACAAACAAAAACCCATCCACCCCTTCTCCTCATTAGCCAGTCCACACCAGGTTTGGTCAAAGGCAGGAGTGAGAGGCACCAAGACTTTTATTGGGTTCTGCAGGAACAAGAAGGCAGGGTGGAGTAAACAATTTGGAATGGGCCAGTCTGAAGAATTTCTCTGAACTCTGGATTGTAGGAGTGATCTATATTCCCCTAGTAAAAGGCCCCAGGATGATTTAGGTCCAAAGAAATATTGGCTCCATGTTCAAGAATCAGTGAGTGCAGGTTTATATGTGAAAGGCACAATCCTGGCCAAGCCCTGCTCTCTGTAATAGCCAATAGGATTTGATTTTGTCTACTTGTGCATGGATGGATGGCTTGATTTACTTCAAACACTTGTATTGCCTTTTGGTACATGTCATCCACGGCCGGAAGCGGCATGGGGGTGGGTGGGTGGTGCTATATGAGAGATTGGGACCAGTAAAAAGTCTAGATGTTGATGACACACTATTCTTGAAATTTAAGTGAGATGCCACTGGATGGTGCTTAGGCTCTGGTCTTCTTCCTTCAGGGGCAGTTATCTGAGTAACAGCTTCATTTCGTATTTTTTCTGACCACAATATATGTCTTCATAAATGAAAATGAAGGAAAAGGAAGAGGATACAGCTACTTCTAATGTGTGGAGATTTTCATTGTAAATATAAGGGGGAAAGCGGACAGAGAGAAGAGTCCAGGCTAAACATGGCTGGCAGACTAAACCGAACCTTGAGAGGAAAGAGAGAGAGAACAATGGAGAAGACGCCAACCAAGGGAGGTAGCCCAGGCCGGGAATCGGGAGACCAAAATGGCTGAGTTATACGGGGATCAGACTTTGGGGAACACACGTGAAAAACCCAGGAAGGGAAAATTTAGAGCAGGGGGTGGGGTAAGAAGCGCTGGGAGGAGCCACAGGTTCTGAGTGATGCTGGGAGAGCTGGGAGGAGCCACAGACCCAGAGTGATGCTGGGAGAGCTGGGAGGAGCCACAGACCCAGAGTGATGCTGGGAGAGCTGGGAGGGGCCACAGACAGAGTGATGCTAGGAGAGCTGGGAGGAGCCGCAGACCCAGAGTGATGCTGGAAGAGCTGGGAGGAGCCACAGACCCAGAGTGATGCTGGGAGAGCTGGGAGGGGCCACAGACAGAGTGATGCTAGGAGAGCTGGGAGGAGCCGCAGACCCAGAGTGATGCTGGAAGAGCTGGGAGGAGCCGCCGACCCAGAGTGATGCTGGGAGAGCTGACCCGCATCCACTTAGATATGTTAGTAGACACCTAAATTAGCCATTTGTCTTGCGTTTCTGAGACCTAACACTTCAGGATAATAGTTTTAACACTGTAGCTCTATATTCATAGAGCAGTGTGAATTATGCTAAGCAGATCCACATAATTCAACTAAATATCTCCTTTTGCTCATCAATACTTGACAAGTATAATTAAATCTATTGCAAATGAATTTCAATTTTTTCCTTCTGCAGTTGTAATGTCCTATTCATAGGGTGTGGTGTGGTGGTGTTGGTGGCGCCAATAGGATGGTTTTACAGGAATAGACTTTAGAGGAAGCAGCCAGGCACCTGTAACGCACTTCTGAGAGGACACAGAAGTACCACTTCTCAGGGGAAAGCTCCTCTGTTAGTCAGTGGTGTGTCACTACAAGGAAATCTGTGAGCCACTTCACTTAGAGAGGAAAAGGGTTTATTTAGCTTATAATTTGGGAGGTCCAAAGCTTGCATCAACTTAGCTCTGCTGAGGATGTGAATGATAATGGGAGGGCGTGGTCTATCTTGAGCAAGACGGGTGGGGGATGGGAAAAGGAAAGAGCATGGGCATGCACAACAAAAAAAGTGTGTGGGTGGGCGGGCTTCTCTAGGCTTGATGGAATGGAAATATTGCAGGTTATAGAGGACTTCTAGAACTGGGTTACATTGTATGAGCACAGTTGTCCATTATTAGACAGTTTGAGCTCTAGTAGCTGTTCTATGCCTCAGTAGTTCCGATCTGGTGCCCAAAGCCCAAGCTTTCTGGACAGCCACTGATCTTCAGTCTCCTGATGGCAGCTAAGCATACGGACAGCAGCCAACAGGAGAGGTGCACTGGCCAGCGAGAAGCAGAGGCAGGAAAGCAAACAGCATCGTGTCTTCCTCAGTCCTAGTCATCCAGGCTTCCATAAGGAAGTGCTGCCTCCACTGGGGGAGGGACTTCCTCCCTCAGTTCATCTATCCTGGAAATACCCTCCTGTAGGACTGATCCTAGATCCAATAAGTCAGCAGTCAAGGTTAATCATCACAGAGGGTGTGCGCCTCTCTAAAGAGCCCAAGACCTCTCAGTAAAACTTCTTATTTAAGGGTCCATGTCATTACACTACCTGGGAACCAAAAGTTTGCATGTGGAACATGGGAGTGATGGGCATCTCAACCATACCAGCTCTTATGTACATGTCTTCACTTGATGAGTGTTTTTCTTCCCCACATGCAAAAATTGAAAACAAACAAAAAGAATGGGAATTAAAAAAACCCAAACCTCTCATTTATATGAAAACTTGGGATGCTCTTCCTTAACACACACATACCCCACCCCCACCTACTTGTAAACCACACCTGTGGTTACCATGGTCACTGGTTGTACTTACTCAAAGGCCAAGGGCATGGAGACCCAGCATTACCAAATAATACCCAGAAATTATTTCCTTCCGTAAGCAGGAAATAATTGTGTCCTTGCTGTAACACAAATTCCCATTTTATAGATTTTTGACTAAAAGGAAACAATGCCATGGCTCATTTGAGACATTTTAATCTTATGTGGCTATTGGTTAACGAATAGTGGAAAACAATAGCAAATTACAATGTATTTTAAAGGCACAGAAGCCGTGGGAACAGGCATTCATTTTACAAAGGACTTCATGAGAGGCACTTAAAATGTGACTCGGAAGGAAGAGATTGTTCTTGTGACCCAGCCACTGAATACTATAAAGAGACTACAGACATCAGCTCAGCACTTCTAATATGCAGTCCTTTTTTCTTGAAATAAAACCAAGTGTTTTGGCATTGAAGTACTTTATGTGTGCAGGAAGAAGTCCTTCAGCGTACACGAGGGCACACAGTCAGAAATCCCCTGCTTCCCTGCGGCTCCCTGGAGCTGCCGCCGCAAATGCTTTCTGATTTCTATTTCCTCTGCTGTTGATCATTGTCACTTTAAATAAAATACTGGTACTTTAGATTCTGGGTTATTAACTTACTATCAGTTTACTTATTGTTTCCTGACATGCCTGCCTATCAACTCCCCCTTCCGTTGCTGACATTGTTTTTGATATTGTTGAAGTTTACATTTCTGTGTTCTCTGTAACATTTTCTTCTTCAATATAGTTCTGAAAGCTTATGCTGTTTATATGGTGAGGCTGTATGCATGTGCTCAGCTAAATAACCATGTGGTTCCATAGACTCAGTGCCTTTGCTCTCTGGGGTCTTTCTTTTTTGGGGGTGTGTGTGTGTGTGTAAGTGTGTGTGTTTACTTGCTCATATGCTGCTATCTTGATTTCTTATATCCTTGTCACTTTTTCCTAGGGCTTCTTTTATCTTTTGAGTGACCCATTTTTTTTCCCATACATGGATCAGACGCAACAAATTAGTCTTTCCTTTCTGACATAGAAACTGTAAAGGGTTTTTTCCTCTTCTCTCTCTTGTACTTCAAAAATGACATTTTGCAGCAGATTGAATGCAGAGTATGTATGAAAGCCAGGCCTACTCTTGGGACAGATATTAAGATTTGTAAAGTATTTACCACCATCTTTGTGTGTGTGTGTGTGTTGTGTGTGTGTGAAATAGAAATGATTTTATGTCGCAAAATAGTTCTCCCACTAAAGCCATTTATCTTAATAAGAAAGAAATCTATTGTAACATTAAATAAATTCTTAAAAATCTCAGGTTCCTAATATGGTAAGTATTGGTAGATTCTAGCATGCATAAGCAAGTCCTCTTGGCTCTTGTGGTCTTCAGTGTGTCTGTGTTTGTGTGTGTGTGCATGAAGGCCAGAGGTCAATGTCAGGTCTCTTTAATTTTTGCTTTCCATTGTATTTTTTTAAGACAGTCTCTCACTGAACCTGAAACAGCTACACTGGCTAGGCAGCTTGGGATCTACCTGTCAGGGCCAGGGTTCCAGGAGCATACCACATGCATGGCTATTAGGTGTCTACCTGGAATCTAAACTCAGATCCTCTTGCTTGCATAGTTGCTGTTAAAAACACCATGCCCAAAACCAACCTGGAGAGGAAGGATTTATTTCATTTTACAGATTACAGTTCATCATCAAGAGAAGTCAGGGCAGGAGTTCAAGGCACGAACATAAAGTCAGCCAAGAAATACAGCATATTGGCTTGCTCAGCTATTCTTTCTAATTCAACCCCACCTTCCTAGAGGTAGTACCCACTCCATAGTGGGCTAAGCCCTTTTACATCAATTAGCAACTTTAAAAAATGCCTCATAGACATTCACAGGTTAGTCTGATTTAGGTAACTCTGAAACAGAGATGGCCTTAGATAATCTGGCTGTATTAAAGTTGATGGATGATAACTGTGACAGACAAAACATGCTTCATGGCCTAAGGCATCTCCCCAGCCTCTGTAGTCTTCAGTAATTGTCTTTTACTTTTATTTATTTATGGGGGGGGGAGACACAGGAGTCATAGTGTACATGTGAGGTTGCAGGATATCTTCCAGGAGTCAGTCATCTCCATCTGTCAGTCACACTCAGGTCAGTAGGCATGGTGGCAGGTAGTGGCCCAAGATTGAGGAAGATACTTTTTATTTTAAGAAAATATCTGAGAACCTTTATTTCTTGAGCCAATTATTTGTTATCCAATATTTTATTGTGGTAAGCAATATATAACATGAAATTTAGCATCTTAACCATTGTTGAAATATTTTATGTATAAATTTTAATTATGGTTTATATGTTTGTGCAGGCTTTGTGTGCACATGTGTGTGTGGTGCCTGTGGAGGCCAGAGATGAAGTAATGGAAGCTGGAGTTATAGGTTGTTGTAAGCCCCCTGATGTGGGTACTGACCAGTTTAGTAGTATTATGTATGTCTGTAGTACTCTGAAACCTTATTTTTAAACTTTATTTTGATAAAATTTCAAATTTATAGAACAAATTGTAATAGTACATTTATACACACAACACCACCCAACAAAAACCCTACAAACTCTACAGTTTCAGCTCACCACCTGCTAATATTATGCTTTATTATTAGGTTTCTCTTATGTTTATGATTGCCTTCTCTCTTCTAGGTATGAGTGTGTGTGTGTGTGTGTGTGTGTGTATGCATATGTGTGAGTGTATATGTGTATGTGCATGTGTGCATATGTTCTTTGAGAATAAGAGTTTTCTTTATCTAGGAGCTGGAGAGACAATTCAATAGTCAAGAATACTTGCTGCTCTTGTGAAAGACCCATGTTTGGTTCCTAGCATCCACATCAAGAAGCTCACAACAGCCTGTAATTCCAGTTCTATGGGATCTAATGCTCTCTTCTAGTCTCTTTGGTTTTCTGCACACAAATGGTACACATTCACACATAAAATAGAAATAAATCTTTAAAAAAATTTCCTAATCTTCTTAGTAAATTTACTGAGATCAGAAAATTCAACAATTATATTGTTTCCTAATCCACAGTTCACATGCAAAAGTTACCCACACTTCCTGGTCCAAGATTAAACACAGATTTTTCTGTTCCTCCTGACCTTGATGATTTTTTTTCCATGACAGAGTTTCTCTGTGTAGCACTGGTTGTCCTGTAACTCAGACCACTCGAACTTACAGATCCACTTGACTCTGCTTCCCAAGTGCTGGGATCAGAGGTGTATGTGACCATGCCTGGTTGATTTTTTTCTTTGTGTGTGTGTACCAAGTATGTACCAAGTGTGTACATTGCCTGCAGAGGCCAGGAAAGGGTATTGAGTCTTCTGGAATCATGACACAAACACTGGTGATGTGCCTCTTGTGGATGCTGGGGATTGAATATGGGTCCTCTGACAGGCAGCAAGGCTCTCAGCTGTTTAGCATCTTTCCAGCCTTCGAATTTCTTTTATCTTCTCTTGTGTGTTCATGTTTACATGTGTGAATGTGGATATGCGAGTGTCATGGTTCCCATGTGAAGGTCAGAGAACAGTCTTGTGTGTCTCTCCTTGCCTTCCACATTGTTTGAGACAGGTTCAACTTACTGCTCACTAGTGTGGACTTCAGCTTAGTAGTCCTTGTCTCTGCCTCCCACATGGAGCTCACCTTGGTAGCACTGAGATTACAGAATTGGCTGCTGCCAGCTTTGCATCAGTTCTGTGGGATTTGAACCCAGATCTTCATACTTGCACAAGTATTTTATCCATGAGCTATCTCCCTTGCCCTGGATCTTAAGTTTTATTCTACTACTATTATTCTATTTGATTGCTATTATTTTTCATTTGTTTTGGTAGTCACTATGCCTTATATGGTTAGTCAAATCTGACTCCTATGTCCTATAAACATTTCTTTGCCTCCCTCCCTCCCTTCCTTTCTTCATCTCTCCTTTAAAAAAATAACAACTCCTTACATTGAAGTGGAATATTTAACTATGTAAAGATGTGTACATTAGTTTATTACTGTGGAATATTACTTTAACTATGCAAAGATATGTTACATTTGTTTCTGCTGTGTGGTGATATGTTACATATTTAATAAAACGTGGAATATCAAGAGATCAACCCACAGTCAAACTAGGCAGAGGTAGCTCTGGGAGTTCCAGGAATAACAGAGCAGTGGTAACTCCTGTGGCGTCTCTCTCTGGCAGCTCTGCCTGGAGTCTATCCCTGCTCTGAGATGTCCCCAAGTTTTCTTAACCTGGTAGCCCTGCCCATACTTCCTGTCTGGCTCTAACCCATCAGCTTTTATTAAACCCATAGGCAGGACAAATATTTACAATGACAGGAAACAGTAGCAACCTAACATAATCCCACTACATGGCAGAGTGCATTGCACATCCATCGTTGGTGAGGTTGAAGAAATCCTTATCTATGTTTAGGCCACCTGTGTTGTGTGTCCCCTTAGTGCTATGAGAGAGTGGCAGCTGAGAGCTGAGGAGAGAGACACACCATGCAAACAGCACTCACATAGAGCATTTATTGGGTGGGGGAGATGAGAGCTGAGAGGAGAAGAAGAAGAGAAAGAGAACAGGAAGAGAGGAGACGTAGAGGTGAACTTGTAGGGAGAGAGGAAGTGAGAGGTCTGCCTTTAATAAGGGGATTTAGTGCCTGCACATAGAGACTCTGCAAACGGGCTATGTAGGATGATGTTGTCAGGATCCCGGCGGGATAGGGTCTTGCCTTCTTGTTGACCAGGTCCTCAAGGGGTGGGTCTACAGAGCTTTCACAACAGTCCTCTAAGAGTTAAATTTTGCACAGTCCCCATGATACAACTGCGGTGCTGTCTGTATTTGATGTAGGTCGCCTGGGTGGGCTCTGGTCCCTAAATTCTTGGTCACATCATCCTGGTGCCCAGCTGTTTATCGCTGTGACCTAGCCCATGATGTCTGTTCAGCTCCAGGGTAAAGGAATTAAGTAATCCAACCAGTTCATTGCATCATGGATCAGCAGCAGTTTGGCCATATTCTCTAATGGCCAGTTAAATAGCCAGCTCCTGGAAAATAAGCAATAAATGTTATCCAGGGAAACCTACTCAGTCTCTGCAGGAAAACTCTGGCAAGATGGCTAAGGTTGTGTGATGCTTCAACCCACCCCTGACTGGTCTCTGGTCTCTTTCAGCCAGTTACCAGAAGAGTGACAAGGTGTTATTATGGGTTGTGCCTGCATCCGTGTGGCTGCCTTTGGCATGTGTGTTCTGTCTCAGCTCAGCTTCCCTGCTTATATTGGGAGAGTCTCTTTCATGGAGAAATGCCCCTCTCTCAGAACTGAAAGCCATTGTTATCTCAATATTGGGTACAGAATTTAAGGCAGAGAGCCAGAATCTGGCTTCTTGACCCAGGGGCTTGGAAATGACACTAGCAATGAGCAGCCCAAATGTACTGACCCCAGAGACTAGACTCCCATTGGCTTCCCAGAGAGCTGATGGTCCTCAGGAGAATAAGGGCCCATGCCTAAGCATCCTTTCTTGTACTGTTTCTGAGGGACTGTTGTTACAGTTAGCTTTGGCTATCATCTGGATAGAAACAGTCATCTGGGAAGAGAGTACTTCAGCTGAAGACATTGGCTTCCCAGAGGGCTGATGGTCCTCAGGAGAGTAAGGGCCCATGCCTAAGCATCCTTTCTTGTACTGTTTCTGAGGGACTGGTGTTACAGTTAGCTTTGGCTATCATCTGGATAGAAACAGTCATCTGGGAAGTGAGTACTTCAACTGAAGAATGGCCCAGATCACATAAGCCTGGGGGGCTCAGTCTGTAGGGTATTTTCTCAATTCGTGATTGGTGTCCAGGGGCTCAGTCCACTGGGGGTGGTGCCATCCTGTGGCTGCTGGATCTGAGTGTATCAAAAAGGTAGTAGAGCAAGGAGGCAGAGTAAACAAGTCAGAGAGCCGTGTTCCTCTGACCTTTGAGTCAGTTCCTGTTCTCGTTTTCCTCGAGGATGGATTGGACCACGTAATCTGAAATAAACCCTTTCCTCCCCAAGCTGGTTTTGGACAGGGCTATCGCAAGCACAGAAAAACACACTGGACTCACTCCTCACTGTGTTCAGCCGGCTCAGCGGTGGTCCATCTGCTTCCTGGGCCCTGCACCAGACCCATTCCTTTCCTCAGCCTTCTTGTCTGCATGAGCCGTTGGATGAAATTCTTGTTATTTTGAAGTCGATGGTCCAAAGCTGAGGACAGTTATGTCCTAAAGGCAATTGCTAACAACTGGGACCCGAGCACCCCTGACATCCCCAGAATTGGCTTAACGTGGACACCTCTCATCCTAGCCTCTTTCTGCTTCCTTTCTAGCCTCCTCTAGTGACGTGAGGAGAACGGACAGAACGTGCCCTCCTCTAATATGGCTGCTTCTATTGCAGATTGTGCTTCTGCCCACTGTGCTGGTCTAATGGTCTGGACTGCATCCTCCTAAACAGTAACCCTGACAGGCATACGAGGTGGCATGACATTGCCTGTGTGGTGAGGCTGGACTAGGTACTGGTGCTGGTGCTTCTGTGGGGAAGCCTAGGAGGCAGTGTATCACTTCCGCAAGCTCTAGAAAACTAACTGGAGGTTCTGTGGTACTTGCTGGCATTTTATGCTGAGGGTCTCCATCCCATTTTTTTTCTCGCTCTCATCTTTCACTGGGCTTTAAGGGGTCTTTCTCCCTAAGAGCACTGGAATTGCAATAGTGGTTAAAGCTAGGTCAGGGAAGATTTAGTGGTGGTCTTTGATCACTTTGTAAAAATGGCGGAAGTCTGGTCTCTCAACAACCCCCCCCATCCCCCCTCC
>PVIH01021564.1:0-14064 GCA_004025045.1 Sigmodon hispidus | reverse complement strand
ACATGGGCATTCACAGGGTAGACCAGGTGAATACAGTTAGGCCCACAGCATTAGGGCCCAAATTCAGGGAAGAAAAGGACTCATGGCCTTTAAGTGAGTGTGCTATCGTGTGGAGTACACACCCCACAATATGGGCATGAGCTGGAGCCCCAGCTGGAAGGGGTAAGACAGCCAGTATCTTCCCAGCAGGGCCATCCTACCTGTCTCTGAGGGCGCTGTCTCCCAAGGCTGTGAGGACTGAGGAGAAGCAGATCACTGATTTGGAAGCAGACTGTTAAGTCTTCCCATTGCTGATGGCTACTGTTATTACTGGCTCTAATAATAATAGAGCCATAACAAGCCCCGACAGGAAGCTGACACAAGCGGAGACAGGAAGTTGGGCTGTGTCCTAGTTAACAATCCTTGTTGAACAGCCCTGTCCCTTGGTACCGTTGTTCAAGGACAATCTCAGGTGGCAGAGTCTTGCTCTGAGCCACATCAGTCACTGAGCTTCCGCACTTGTGGTTTGTGAAAGACAGATGAATTAGTAATGAATAGACACAGACGTCAGCAGAGCTGAGAACCGGCAGCCAGGGCTGACCAGAGTCTCATAGGGCCTTCGGCATCAGCAGCCTAACTGACTCCGCAGTTATTTCTTGGAGTCTCTCTCCCTCCCTCCCTGTTTCTCCTTTCTTTTCTTCTTTCCCTTCTTCCCTTTTATCCTTGCACTCTCCCGGCCTTTTCCTTTTTCCTTCTCTCATATATCCTTTAAAATTAACTTTTATTATATTATTGTGTGTGAGAGAGAGAAAGAGAGGGTGGGAGAAGGGGAGGGCACATACCACCACATCCATATGGAGGGTCATATGACAACTGCCAGGAAACAGTTTCTCTCCTTCCCCTGCAGGATTCAGGTATTGAACTCAGGGCATCAATCAGGTTTGAGCAGCCAGCACTGTTAACTCCTGGCCCCAGATTAATTAACATGAACTATGCCCATGTGAACGAGGTACAGTACAAGACTATTTCAGTACAACCTGGATTGATCATATGGGGTGAATAGCACTTCTGAGCCAAACACCCACCATCGTTTGTGCTGGAAACCTTGAGGCTCCTCTCTTTGGGCGTCTATAACAAATCTTTGCAGACTTTGCCTGTTGGCTCCTCCTCCCTGACCAAGTACCCTGATCACCCAGTCTCCAAACCCCCTCTTCCTCTCCCCTGTCTTTCCCTCCATGTCCCCCTGTTCTTCCTTCCTCATGCTGGCTGGTTTTGTGTGTCAACTTGACATGAGCTGGAGTCATCAGAGAGGAAGGAGCCTCAGTTGACAGAATGCCTCCACGAGATCCAACTGCCAGGCATTTTCTCAAGCAGTGATCAGTGGGGGAGGGTCCAGCCCACAGTGGCTGGTGCCATCCCTGGGCTGCTGGCCCTGGGTTCTAGAAGAAAGTAGGTGAGCAAGCCATGAGGAGCAAGCCAGTAAGCAGCATTCCTCCATCAGCTCCTGCTTCCAGGATCCTGCCCTGTTTGAGTTCCTGTCCTGACTTCTTTCTGTGAACAGCAATATGGAAGTATAAGCCAAATAAATTCTCTTCTCCCCTGCTTGCTTTTTCGTCACGGTGTTTCATGACAGCAATAGCAACAGAAGCTAAGGACATCCCTTCATCTCTCCTATCCTTCCTTGTCTCTAGTGAACAGAGCTCACTTTGAGGCCTGTCCTTGGTCTGTTAGTGGGGAGTGGGGAGAAGGAACAACATTTGGGCTCTTGTTTTAAGCAGTGCAGTTGTCTAGAGTTGACTGAGGTCATAAGTGTGTCCATTGTTCTCTGCCATCACAGAGCCAGGCCCTTTTGACTCTGGATCTCAAGGAGTCTCCTGTTTCTTGATTTTTTTTTCCTGCCTTCTCTTTGGTTTATAGATAATGTAACTAGAGCCTTTTAGGGAAAAGTTTAGGTTCCAGCAACATGAGTTTTGTCCACCCGTCCCTGGCATACCAGTTGAAGAAGCAATGAGATTCAGTCAGTTGCCTACGTTTGAAGACAAGGGGTGACCCCACGTCCATCTTTGGTAATATTGACATAAGACTTAGGTTTAGACAGAGAAAGACTTGGGGGCAGAGGGAGCAAGGCGTATGCATAAATGAGCAGCCTGCCTCTGAGGGTGGTCTAGAAAGTTCGTTGGTTGAGGAGACAATCACTTCCCCTCTAGGATGTACCCTCACCACTATGGATGGCTGCCTTAATGGTGCCCTATGAGGATCTGCTATTGCTAGAGTTTGAGATGGCTGGAGACTTAAGACAATAAGTTACTTCTGAGCCTTCAGCCTTGAAAGAGCCTGGGTTAGGCTAGACAGACATGCTTTGAGTGATTAATGCCTGTGAAGTGAGTGGGTGAGCCACAGAAAGGAAGCCAGACACTAGGTGAAGGCAGAAATGCCAGACCCTTTCACCTGCTGGGCCCAAGTGAGGAGTCAATGCAGTTGGTCAGAAGCAGCTTCTACATGCCTGTTCCAGTCACATGTGCTCACTGGCTGCACACACTTCATGTGACACCGTTGAGACTTTCCTCTCTCTTGTCCTGCCAAGGATTCTTAATCATTGCTGCAAGGTTTTGAGGTACAAGTGACTCTTCCGATGCCCAGATTTAGATGAATTACTCCGCCTGTGCAGGAGCAGTTTTCAGAATGAGTGGCTACTGCTTCTGTGTATGTTTTACTATCCCACAGCTTTTAGTCATTTTAGTAAAGGCCATCCACCTCAGGGTTTGTCTTAGGTTTCTAGTATTGTGATAAAACATCATGGCCAAAAGAATTTGGGAAAGAAACTGTAATGTTCTACATGACAGTCTATTGCAGAAGGAAGGCAGGGCTGGAGCTAGGGCAGAGGCCACGAGGAATGCAGCTTACTTACATGCTCCTAATGGCTTGCTCAACTTGCTTTCTTATAACACCCTAGACCACCTGCCCACAGGGGCTGGACTCTCCCACATCAATCATCACTCAAGAAAATGTATGGGGTTTATAAATGCTTTTGTTATTTTGAATTGGAAAAAAAAAGAGCAGAGAAGCTACTGAACCATGGTCTATCTCTGGTTCTAAGCTAAGCGGCCAAGGCATACTTTCGGATCCTAGGATCTGGAAAAGAAAGGAGGTGTAGAAGCAGTATCCAGGCAGAGGAACAAATTACTCTGGTCTTTTATGCAGAAGAAGCTGGTGACAGGTATGGAAGGCCGGAGTAGTGAAAAGCGCTCAGTCATCAGCAGGAGCCTTCTCTGGAAGCTGCCCTCATCCCTGGGTCTGGAAGATGGGAGGGAATGCAAATTGCTATTTCCTTCTTGGCTGAATCTACCTTGGCTGGTCCTGCCCCAACCCCTAACCTGCTATTGCTTCTAACTACCTACCCCGCCCCAATCACATGATCTCACCTGCAAAGAGGCTAGGTGCTTGTTGAACAATTAACTACATATGAATGAAACAATCCTGCCTCTATGAGAGAATAGAGATCCCTTTATAGAGATATTATCTACACACACACACACACACACACACACACACACACACACACACACACACCTGAGACAGAGACTTCCACTGAACTCAAACCTATTCTGGCTAGGCTGGCCAGCCAATGAATTCCTGGCATCTCTCTGTGTCTGCCTGGCAACCCTGGGGTTTCAGCATGTGTGGCCACATACATTTTCATATGAGTGCTGGAAATTTGAACTTAGATTCTCATGCTGACCCATATTCCCAGTCCCAAGGTGAGAGTTTGTTCTTTATTTTAAAGGTTGGTCTTCTCCCTTTTCTGCTCCTTTCAGTCTCCCCATCCCCATGCCCCTCGTTCTTCTATGGGATGCTCACCTGACATCACTATGTTCTTTGCAGGGCGTCATAGCTCAGCCCCAGCCCTGGTGGAAGATCCAGTTATTTATGTGGGAGCCAGTGCTGTTCAGGACCTGGGATGGTTAGTTCATGTCCTGCATGATCAACATTTTGGGGGTTGTCCCTTTCTTGAGGACAGGTTGGCTGGTGGTGAGTAATGGGCTGGTGACCCTGGAACTTCTGATGGGCCTGTGACATGGAAGATCATCTTGGATCCCACGACGAAGGGATCAGATTCCTGAAGCGTAGATTCTCCGGAAAGGAGAAGCAGGAAGCACAGTGTATGGCTGGCAATGCTTTTAGAGTAAGAATTCCTGGAGCCTGGGCCTCTGGGGTCCCTAGTGAGAGCCTCAGGAACTGACTATGTGAAGTCAGGACTTTGTGTGTGGGACTAGAGATAGGGCAAGGATCAGGGAGATGTTGATTTTTTACTTTAGTTCGTGACCCTTCTGGGCTTCCTGGTGTTTGTCACATCATTTTATGCCCCTCTGAAACACCAGCCCCCATGCACATGGTTCCTCTCACACTGCTCCTGGCCTTGTTCTAGGGCTGTTTGGTTGAAGGTACAAACTACTACCGATTAGGATTTATTGTTCAGGGCAGGCCCTCTTGTATTAGACCCTGATGGTTAATTCATCTTCAGCACAGGGCACAAAGGACCTCTCCTTTATGCCTTGGGCAAAAATAACCCAGCGCTTCCCTTGCAGATGTATGTCCTGAGCAGGGTTCCCAGACCCCTCACACGGTGTCTTCTCACACAGTGAACTTCAGTAGGCCCAACAGACTGCCCAGAACAAAAGACCACCCAGTGAAGAATTACAAACCAATGAATGCCTAGTGTGCATGGACACTAATGCTGCCAATGAGACTGTAAAACACAAGCCTCTGTCCCTCTGGTGGTGCAGACTCACATTAAGAGAGATCTCTGGAGCATTAAGGCCCCCAGGGGTAGAGCCCTGCAGTGGATGCAAGGTATCTGGGAAAGCTGTCTGGAAGAGCTGCTGTACAGGCTTGTAGGCTGGACTGGGTCGGATAGGTTAAGAGAGAGAGCCCTTCAGGGGACTATAGTCCACAAGTGCTCATCAGAGAAATAGCCCATGCTATAGGACACACACACACACACACACACACACACACACACACACACACACACACACGAGGTTGATGTCAAGTAAGACTTGAGTCAAGTCAAGATACTAGAAGGCATTTCTGTTGCAGTCTAGAGGCAGAATGCCTTCTTGGAAAGCCTCAAGAGTAAATCTTTTTTTTTTTTCTGAAGTTATCAGTGTCAGGAAAGAAGACAGCTCTATGCTGATTCTTTAGCTATCTCTGTTTATTTATTTGATTTTTAAGAAATGGCTATTTAAAATGAGCTCCATCCCCGAAGTGAAGGTATAGACTGTATTCCCTGTTTATTGTTGTGTCAGGAATTGCCTCAGCGTCAGCAGCTGATGGCAGCAGGTATGTATTCTGTGGTTCTGAGATCCACATATTCACAGCTCCCGTGAGGCCTCAGTTGCTGCCAGTCAGGCACATGTGAAGGTTCTATCGGATCACCCAGGTACCATTTGGCAGACTCTGGCCACATCACTTGATCTCCTTGTGCGGTTGTCTATTCCCAAGGCTGCAGACTTCCATCACAACCACAGAATAGCAGAAAGCATCAGACTGCAATGACAGCCATCATCTCTGGAACACTGAAAGCAGGTCTATACAGGGAAGGAGACCACACAAGGACAGGAACACCAGAGGCAGGTGTCACAGGCCATCTTTGAGCTTGTCTGTCCTTTCGTCCTAAAATAACCTCTGCTTTTCAGCCCTGCCACTGGTATCATGTTTTTGATCATGAAAGAAAAAGATAAATATGAAATTCCAAAACCAAGACAGAGTGTCCAGGAAATTATATGAAATTAAAATAGATATAATGACAAAAGCATTTCTTAAATAGAAAATATCAACTCTAAAACAACTTGGAGACAACATTTATAAGCTGATATAGTCACAGTTCTGGTCTGTAGATCCAAGGTTATTCTTAGATATTTATATCTACATGCAGATAGCTGTCAAGTATGAACAAAAGAAGCAAATGGTTCTCTAGGATTTCATTGAAAGTGTAATATTAGCAAAGTCAGTAGTGTAAACATTCAGATGGCATGCCCAGGTATATATGTCTCAGGGACACCAGCATCCTGGGGACCTGGGGCTGTGGAGGGAGTCACATGACATTGGTTCCTGCCAGCCCTTCTCCACCCTTGGTCTCAGCACTACCACCTAGCGCTGACTGCCTAACACTGCCACCACGCCCAGGAGCTGAGCATTGTCCCTTGCCATCTGGTGGTAGCTAGGCATTGCACATATGGCTATTGCTATTCTCTTTCTAAAGGGAGCTCACAGCTGTCCATATGCACCAGTTTAGGCCTTGGGGACATTCAGAGGGTGCAGGGTTTATGAACTGCGTAAACAATAATTAATAATTGTAGTCAGAAGTTTCTGACCCATTGGGGCCTGCGGTCTAGAGGAATCTTCTGACCGGAGGTCCCACTGCTGCCATTTATAAAATAATTACACAAAGGCTTATATTAATTACAAACTGTTTGGCCTGTGGCTCAGGCTTATTGCTAGCTAGCTCTTACAACTTAACTCAACCCATTTCTATTAATCTATGTTTTGCCCCATAGCTCGTGGCTTACCTGTTCTTTTACATCTTGCTCTCTTGGCAGCAGCTCACAGCATCTCTGACTCTGCCCTCCTTCCCCTTTATCTATGCTTAGATTTCCCACCTACCTATAAGCTGCCTTGCCATAGGCCAAAACATTTCCTTTAATGTCCAATGGTAATTCACAGCATACAGAAAGATATCCCACATCAAGTAATAATAGTGCAACATTTATAGCAAAATAAGATCTAGCACCTGAGGCTTATCAAGCACTTGTGTGACAAGCGTCAGTCCAAGTAAAGTAGGTGAGTTTGACTCTCTAAAATTTGGTATTTCCTGACAGCTATGAGGCAGATATTGTCTGTCTTCTGAGTGGACACGTCAGAGCTGTGAAGTAGCAGAGGACAGAGTGGAGGAGCCCCTTCCTGTCTGTTCACATTGCACACAGTTGCCACACAGAGCCCAGCTCTCTGTAGACAGATGTCCCCTAAGGATCCCTTGCTTTGATCTCCACACTAGGTCAGATGTGCAGAGGCCTCTTTTTGTGTGTGACTGGTGGTGACTACTGCTGGTGGTCACAGCTGTTTATTAGCTTTGATTTACCCCTGAGCCTCCTATGGGTTTTTCTTTTTCTTTCTTTGTTGGTTTTGCATGCTGAGCTGCATGCTAGACTTGAACCCAGGCTGCATAATAGGCAAGCATCTGTAAAAGAGCTTCATCTTCAGCCCTGCGTTTCATTTCTGTTCTGTTTTGTTCCCTCAAGTATCTTGATGTAGTTGACAAAGATACCAATGATGCTTTAAAATAAAAAAATAAGCAAAAATCATGAGAGGGGTCCTTGAAGGGCCTATACCAGCCACTTGAACACTTCAAGGTGTCCAGGACTCACTGGCAGGTCCCTCCAAAGCCATTTGAACATCATGTCTCTGGGAGGTCCTCCCCCAGTGACCTCAGAGGGGACAGTGGATAGGAGGACCTTGCTTCTGGGCTACTGTGTGGCAGTGTTTTGGGGGTGGGTGCTGCTAGAAAGAGAAAACCAGAATTGGCCCATGTGAGATCCACAGTTAATAGAAGAGTTAGAATGCAAATATCCTTATGAGTGTCTATTAAAAAAAAAACAAACCTACTGATAAGTAAGAACAGTAACAAAATGCCGGGGCTCAGCATAGAAAGATACTGCCGCTCTGAGATCCTGCTTTCATCTGAAACCAGCAATGCAGCCTTTGTACCCCTCACTTGCAGGGAACCCCTCCAGCTCATTTTAAGGCCCCTCTGTCCTCCATTCTTTCTCTAGCACACAGCACACTATCCAGGAGTCTTGCCTCACAGGCGTCTTCATTGCCCATGCTCTTAAAAAAACATGCAGTGCTGCATAGATGTGTCCTTTTTTCTTTTGATTCTCACAGAGACGTGTCTATGTGTGCATGTCCAGGAATGTAGGCTTATTTGCTTACGTATATTCCACTTAGTATGTGGAAGTGCTACGCCCAGCCAGCGTGAAGGGGGAGAGAAATGTGTCCTGTTCTCACTTCAAACCTGGAGATAGGGACTGACCTGGGAAGAGACTTGGTACCTAGAGACTTATCAAGTACTGTGACAAACAGCCAATAAGCTGTGGGTACTGGGGGGCCCAGAGGAAGGGTACAAATGACAGATCCTGAAGGAAGAAACCCTGGATACTGAGGCTGCTTTGGAAGTAACCTGGCAAGCCAGTGGAATGAGTAAAAAGTGCTTTCTAGGTAGGGGGACTGGTGTGAGTAAGAGGATGCTGGGAGAGAGCATATCTTTTCCTGTGAGGTCAAGGTTACCTGCATGATAGATTTGCAGGCTCCTTGTGAATCTCTCCTTTTTGGTTTTACTTTTGTGTTTTGGAGTGTTTGGCTACATATATGTGCACCGCATACCTGGTGCCTGAGGGGCCAGGGGATCAATCTCTGGATGCCCTGGATCTGGAGTTAACAGAACTACCCCGTGGGTGCTGGGAATTGAACCCTGATCTCCAAGAACAAGTGTTCGTCACTGCTGAGCTGGCTGGAGTTTCGTGAGCTGCTTTCACTTTAGCAGCTTGTGATTTAAAGTCATTAGCGTTTGTAGGGTGGACTTTGCACCTCCGTAAAACTTTTTTTGGGGCCTTAGCGCAGAAGAACTAGAAGGTTATACTTCTTTTCTTTCTGTGTCCAGAGGCACTCAGTCTTCTATTGGGAAGAGACAAGGACAATTAAAGCAGCAACATGACCTAACAGTTCCCAGGACAAAGCCAAAGCATTCTCTCTGTAACAGCGAGGAAGATACCCAAAGTTAGAAACCGGACCTCTCCGTTCCCAGTCGGGGCTTACTAAAAACAAATGGCTACTCCATGCATGTGACCTCAAATGGAGGGGTACCTCTAGCAGGTTCTGCCTCACACAAAGTAGGGTTCAGAGACATCTCTCTACCCTACAGGATCACTGTCTCGGTTCGTCCGCCACAGTGATCCTCACAGATACTACAAATTGGCCGAGACAAAACAAAAGAAAGTTAACAGGAACAGACAAACACTGATGTGTGGCCAAAAGAACCTTCAGACCCTCGGAGGTCTCAGTGGGGTCTCTGGGGATCCAGGAGGAGCCTCCCAAATGTAATGCCTGAATCTCAGTCACCCAGAGACATCACCAGAGACAGAGATGTCCAAAATGCAACAGCAAGGTTTAATGTTGGCACAATACAAGTCTAGGCAGGGAGCTTATTCTCCGCACTGCACCACATGAGTGCAGTGCAGGGAAGAGCTGAGTATCCCGAGTTACACAAGCTTTTTATAGGCAAGAACCACGAGGCAGGGTTACTTGGGATCAAGGCTTCAGGTGTGCTCCCCGATGAACTTTTTACAGCTTCACATTCCTGGACCCCACCTGGGTGGTGTGGCTGGCAGGTTTTTACTGCCTGAGGAGTGGACCATCCAGGTGTCCTTAGATAGGCTTAGCTCATTCTTTCTTGGAACTGAGGAAGCACCTGCCAGTAATGTGAAACTGAACTCTATTTTAGTACAAAATGGCTACTAGAATACAAAATGGGGTTTCTTGAACTAAGTTTACTCTCTTCAGTAAGATGTCTCCCTTAAACCTGACACCCCTCCCCCGTTCTGCCTCAGGGAAACACAGGTGTGCTCCTGGGCTTGGTCCTGGTGTCCTTCATCATGCTCGTAGCCCTCATCACTGTGCTATCTGGCATTGGCATCACAGAGCATGGCGGGATAGGCAGTGGTGGTGTCTACTCCATGATCTCCTCAGTCCTTGGTAGGCAGACAGGAGGCACCATTGGGCTGTTGTACATGTTTGGACAGGTGAGACTGCAGCGAGTCTGCTCCTTCCTCTACCTGTTCATTCTTCATCATTTCCTCTTCCCCTTCCTCATTTGACCTGGGAGAGGCAAGGGTGGGAACAAGGGCACTGCTTGGCTGAAGACCACAATGGGCTCTGAGGGGGAGCTCCTACTAGGTGAGCCATCTAAGTGAGAGCCTGACCTCCAGAGCTCCTGTCTCCTCCTACATTTGCCTCAGGAATTCCCAGTGAGCCCAGGGGCTGGCAGGGCTCACTTTGGCTGCCTTTCTAGGAGGGATGTACATAACAGGAAGCCTTCTGCACTGTGCACTGAGGGGGTGGAAGCAGCCCGTTCCTATGGAGGTGAACCTCTGACAGGTCTGATGGCGGCTTGGGTGGCCTTAAGAGGCCTGCGTGTGCATGCTTAGACTGAGGTGATGCCTTTGAGAAGTCCACACATTGGGATGGACATAGCAGGAAAAGCCCAGCAGGCAGGGAGGAATTCCAAGGCTCATCAAAGCTTAGAGAGCTGGGCACAGGGATGGCAATTTGATGCTCGGAAAGGCAATGCGCACACATTATCAAGTAGCTTTTTATAAGTGTGGATTAGACTAAAAGGGTTTCTAATGAAAAAACAAATGGTAACAGGTGATCAATTAAAAAGAAAAAATGGGCTTTGTTAGTTTTCATTTGAAGCAGGAGAGGAATCAGTATAAATATACCATATTCCCTAGTAGCACAAAGCTGAGTGTGTTAATGTGAGTGTGCATGTGTATTTTTGTGTGTATGGGTGTGTGAATGTGAGAAAGTATGTGTGAGCGTATATGTACTGCATGTAGGACAGGTACATGGGAGCACCTCACCACTTGCTCAGAAAAGGCAGTTGCTTTTACTGGAGAAAGATCTAGAAATATGATAGTTGAGTACCCTCAATAAAAAAAAAATCAAAATTTGTAATGCTTCAAAAATTTAAAACTTTTTGGGCATTATATCAAGCAGAGTTAAAATATTTTAGATTTTGAAAGAGCACCAACTGCTCTGCTGGAAGACCTGTGTTCAATCCCCAGCACCCACATGATGGCCCAATGGCCCACAACTACCAGTGAGACCAGCGTCAAGGGATCTCACTTCCTCTTTGGGCTTTCACGGGCATCAGTTACCCAAATGGTGCAGCACCTATTCATATAAAATAAAAATTAATAAAAAGCCCCACATGAAACAACAGAAACATAAAAACAAAAACAAAACCTTGCCATATCCTGTACACATACACTCAATCTCCCCCCACACCCCCCCACTTCTGAGGCCTGGCTAGCCACCCTACCTTACCAGACCAGATTCATGGCCAGAGGACAGGACTGCAGATAAAAAGTAAAAACAAAAACAAAACCATCTCTTCCTGTGCCACTCATCTGTGGGATATCTGAGGGATCTCTTTGGGCTACTTATTTGGATATGAAATGCCTGGCTTCAGCCTTAACTGACTATGTAAAAATATTTATCATGGCTAGTGTGCTCTGTGATGGATTCCCTATGCTAAGAGTAAAGGGTCAGAAATCCTTTTTAGAGCAGACAGAGGTCTGGTGTTTTCATTGTGGGTGTATCTATTCCGGCTGCCTACTGCAGCCTAAATTAGGATTTGTGTCTGAAGGAGAGAGTGTGAAAGGATGTGTCTATCTTTCTACTCAGGTCTCCTGGACACGTGATTCAGCCAAATACCCTGGGATGGAGGTGTTCTATCCTGAGAATATGTCTCTTTCTTTCTTTAAGACACTGAGTACTACCCCACCTTACATGACAGTGAGTTACAGATGTGTCTGTCTATGTTGAGAATGGTAAAGAAAAGGAAAAGTCCCTGATTATGTCAAAAGAAAAAGAAAACAGTTTCCAACTATAATGAGCTCTGGGAATGTTTACAGAAGCTCAGTAATGCTTTCCAAGGAAGAACATTTTTCATCCTGGATGCCTTAGGGCAGCGGGCTTGCTCAGGAAGAAGGCTCAGGGTTCAGACCCGCCCTGTGTCAACTGTCTCAAGCCAGATGTGGCTAAGTCCCTGAGTCCTGAGCCAGAAGGGAATATTCTTTCTGTATTGTAGGAGCTCTTGTGCAGATTCCACTTTTCCTGCCATGAGTTCACTTTGTAACTAACCGGGTACAAGGCACTATTGCCAGTACACCCCAAATGTATGCGGGTATTCCAGTTTCACAGTGATGGGTGTGTCTACCTGTTAGAAATATAAAGCCAATACAATAACTCTGATGGTGTCGTGGCTCTCCCCTTCTTCCCACTCAGAATCTTACTATGTAACCTAATCTATCTGAATATTGCCAAGTAATCCAAGTTAGTCTTGGATTCACAATCCTTCTGCCTCACCTTTCTTAGTGCTGGGCTATTAGACAAGTGTCCTTATCCCTAGCTTGATAGTTAAACTGTCAACTTGGTTGGATGTAGAAGAACTTGGGAAAGCCCACCTCTTGCTGTGTCTGTGAGGATGAACAACTCAGGGGCAAAGAGCCATCCTGGCCGTGGGTGCCATAGTCCAGTGACCTGGGGGTCGGATGGAGCAAAAGCAGAAGAGGAAGTCAGAGCGGATGGCTGTCCTCCTCAGCAGGAGCACTCATGCTGTTACCACCACCCGTGACATCACACTCCACCTTTGGCAGCCTTTCAACACAGACCCACTCCAGTGCCTTCCAGACCCTTGGCTTGTGGCTGGTACTACCTCTTGGTCCCTTTGTTTAGAGGTTTTCATCTTGGATTTAGCATCCATTCACTTATCTGGTTTTCCAGCTTGTGAATGACCATTCTAGGACTACCCAGCCTCTGACTGTGTGAGCCAATCACTAAATCCCCTATTGGAATCTTAAATGCATTCACTAATTCTGTTGCTCTACTGAACCCCAGCTGGGAGAGTCCTTATGCTTTTCTGTGTTCACCTTGGGACACAGGCTTCGTAGCAGCAGGGATATGGTGACACTGTGCTATGTTATCAGAAACTGGCCAAGTCAACAGGACTGCTCCCAGCCAGATTTATCTGAATTAGAGTGGCAGTGCATCAGCAATGGTCACAGACAAGGGCACTTGACTATGAAAGTTAGCATATCACACAGTATTCAGTGAAGGCTTGCATCTTGCTTAGTAGATGAGGGTACAGAAGAGGTGAAACTGTCATTGAGTTTTTTAACCTGTATTTGGTATATACACATGCATGATTATGTGTTCAAATAGTTCTAGGTGCTTGTGTGTTTGCATGTGCATGTTGTGGATGCCTGAAGTTGGCATTGGTGTTTTCCTCAGTTACTCTTTATTTATTGAGGCAGGGTTTCTTGCTGAATTCAGAGCTGGCTAATTCCAGGTAGGGAAATCCCTAGAGAACTCTTTTGTGTGCCTCAGAGTGGAACGCCAGAATTACCATCGGCCACCACACCTGGGTTCTGGGGATCTGAACTCTGATCTTCACACGTGCAGAAAATGCTTTAATCACTGAGCGTCTTTCCAGCCTGAATGTTTTGTTTTAAAAGGGTGTTTGTATACTTGGGGCAGGAGAAGGTTGTATCTGAATCCAGACACTTCTATAGCCCTGGTGTTGAGTGTAAGTTTATTGAGCAACAGGGGAAAGAGGAAAGTTTGAGGAACAGGAAGAACATGAATAAACTCAAACTGATGGGTTCCTGGGATCTGGGCAAGGGCAGGGCTGCACTGCTGAGGGTAATCAGCAGAGCCCCAGCTCAGTGAAGTAACCAAGATGGTTGATGGTTGTCCAAAGTGATGCTCATGTCAGTCACTTTTTATTACATTCATTTATTGTGCATATGTGTATGGATGTAAATGTGTATATGTGTGTGTATGTGTATATGTGTGATGTGTGTATGTGTCTATTGTGTATGTGTGTGCATGTGAAGGTCAAAGGACAGCTGGCAGCAGTTGGCTCTCTCCTTCTCCTTCAATCCTGCAAGTCTGGAACTCATACTCATGTCATTAGGCTTAGCGGCCAGGTATCGCGGTAAAAACCCGCCATGAGATATGTTTTAAATGGGGTTTATTTTGTGAAAATAAACTACAAAGTACAATTTAATATCTAAAATGTTGATACGAGAAAATGCACAGGGATTGCTTTAAGGCTGTTTATCTTAAACAATAGAGTTCTAACACTTGAGTGTCTTTGCTGAAATGTGAAGTAATAACAACCTCAACTATCTAATCTTCAACACCATCAAGACCTGAGAAGGAAAATATATATCTAAAGTTGGAAGC
>PVIH01021563.1:0-29435 GCA_004025045.1 Sigmodon hispidus | reverse complement strand
GGATATATCTTCACTCTTTAACATATCAGAATTTCATAACTAATATACCTTTAAATATACATGTTGGAGAAAATATAAGATTAAGATTCAGGGAAAAGCTATTTTGAGAACTGACAATTACTTGGTATTTAT
Organism: Sigmodon hispidus; assembly: GCA_004025045.1. Lineage (NCBI taxonomy): Eukaryota > Metazoa > Chordata > Mammalia > Rodentia > Cricetidae > Sigmodon > Sigmodon hispidus. The sequence goes on along the minus strand of PVIH01021563.1, from coordinate 29,303 downwards.
ACAATGAAAAATGTCTCTATGACATGAGCCAGCATATATAGAAAAGATGATCAGTTACAAGTATTTGAGGTTGCCCAATATCTGTTAGTTAAAGCCAATAACCACCAGAGATGATTTCTAAAGTAGTTGGCCTTAAATTTTGACAAAGTGAGTAGGCTTAGCTACTTGTCTCAGTCATATTTACACAACTATTGTTGAATTCATTCTTGGTTTTATGAAGTTAAATTGAGATTTCCTGAATGTATTGTTACTGTGTTATTAGAATTGGACCTGAGTGCTCACTGGTGGTGATGAATTAACTCTTAGAGTCATTTAAATCACCAAAGGTACTTTCTGTTTTTGTTTTTGTTTTTATTTTTTTGCAGTTTCTAGAATTTTTTTTGTCTACTCAAATGTTCAAACTGATGTTTACTCTTCAAAACTTATATGGGCATTACTGGAGTCACTTGGATTAAGAGGGGAGTACCAGTGAACCATTGTAATACTTCATAGATGCAAGTCCTACATAAGTGCTAATAAAGAGATTGGTTAACATTTGGAGCTTGTAAAAATATTTAGTCATTCATCCATTCCTTGAAAATTATACTATGCCCTTTTTGAATGTTAACTATGTATCTTGTTCTTTAGTTTCCTCTGAATAGCTACATTGGTATTAATCTGCAAACTCACATAAACAAGCTGGAAAATTAAATATGTTTGTGTTCCCATGAGTCCCTTTGACTTCCAAAAGAAACACTCAGGTGATGTGTAAAGAGACTATGGGAATTGACACCTATACATATGAGCTACTTTATAATTATATTTCAGCTCAGAGTACAAATTATTTAAAGCTAGCAAAGGGTTTTTCAGAATTTGACCAGGATGTGAAGATTGTTAAAATTAAATGCTGAATTTCTCTTGATCTAGTAGATATTTCTCCAATCTTTTATTCTGGTCTTTCATGGATACAGGTATGTAAGCTACTTTTGGTCATCATAGGAACAGCAAGTGATAATAAAAACCCAAGAAGCATACACATCAACAAACTAAGATTTTTATCACTTTTGAGCTTCATTGTTTCCTTTTCCTAATCCTCCAATCCTTCTTGCATGTGCACAACTGGCAACACGGCACAGCTGCATATAAATTATATTATTCTGAAACCTACCTAATTGATAAAGAAGTAAACTATAGTTGACTTACTAGTTTCTAAAAAATTACAGTCATTAAATATTCAATAAGGGAAGAGAAAAATAGTAACCTTAATAATTTAACTTCTGATTAAAAAGTAGAAAAACTCAGAGAGAAGATATTTGACCAGGGAGTTAAACAAGAAACAATTATGATAGATAAAATGCAAAAGAAATACAGGAAAGTATAAATATATGCTTTATTTATTATTGTTTATAACTAGAAGATAAATTCCACCAAAGACTGGAAGTGTGAATTATTGAAGAAATAACACCAGGAATATTAATATTATCTTTACATAGTAACTTTATCTGCTTATTTTTAGATTATATTTTAATTACAACACCTCTTTCTTCCTTTTTCTTCATGCAAATATTATTTCACCCAAGAAAATATTGCCCTATGTGGTTTTCGAAATTTAGATAGATTAGAATTTAAAGACAAATTAGCTCACTATATTGAAACAAAAATATTATGTTCTAGGCTAAAAACAATAATCACACTAATAGGAAAGATACAAAAATAAATTTTTTAATCACATAAACACATTTAATCAACATTAAATGTGAAAGGATCAGGGTGGGGAGACAGAGGACTTTAAAAGAGAAACAAGGTGAAAAAATAAAATATCTTTGTCATTAAATATTAAGATATAGTAAGCTTTTGTGATTTATTATTCACTCAGCACTGACTAAAAGAGTAAACATACATATCATTGCCATTTTATAACATCTTTATTACATAAATGTTTCATGACAAAACCAATAAGTTATTTATTTAAATGGCAAAGAAAAATATTTAATTATCATAGAAAACCAAGCCTCACTTTCAACTGAATATTTTTCATAAGTAATGAAAGTAAAGAAATAATGTCTTCTTTCTAGAATATAATTAAGAATTTATTTGGACTTTTGCTTGTCTTTTATATATGATTGTAATGAGAAATACATGGAAAGAAAGGGACGTGAGAGATGGATAGAAAATGAATTCTAAAGTAAATCATTCATACCTAGAAAAGATATGTAGATACTCTTGGATGTAACTAAAGGAGTCTCATCAGTACAAATCTGTATCTGAAAACTACCATGTGAAATATCATCCAGGATTGTGTGAATCTAGGTGAGAATTCAAAACAGAAGGAATATTCCCTATACTTGCTGCAGGCTAATTGGGAACCCATATGCCTGTAGCCTCTAAGACAGCATGCACCATCTCAATAGCAGCATCTTCAGGCCCTCAATGCTGATTCTGACTGGGATTCCTGGCTTGGAGTCTGTGCAGTTCTGGATTGGGATTCCTTTCTGTGCCATGTACATCACTGCTCTTTTGGGGAATTCTCTGCTTCTAGTTGTCATCAAAGTTGAGCGAAGCCTCCATGAACCAATGTATCTCTTCCTAGCAATGCTTGGAGCAACAGACATTGCTCTCAGTACTTGCATCTTACCCAAAATGCTAGGAATATTCTGGTTTCACCTTCCAAACATATACTTTGATGCCTGCCTCTTGCAGATGTGGCTAATTCACACATTCCAGGGTATTGAGTCAGGCATTTTGTTTGCCATGGCAATGGACCGATATGTGGCAATCTGTAATCCTCTAAGACATGCATCCATTTTTACTCAGAGACTCATCACTCAGATAGGAATAGGAGTCTCACTCAGAGCTGCCCTCTTTGTAGCTCCATGTCTTATTCTCATCAAGTGTAGGCTGAAATTCTACTGGACCACAGTTGTATCCCATTCATACTGTGAGCACATGGCCATTGTAAAGTTGGCAGCAGAAGATATTAGTGTGAACAAGATCTATGGTCTCTTTGTGGCTTTCAGTATACTTGGACTGGACATAATTTTCATCACACTCTCCTACATGAGAATATTTATAACTGTCTTCAAGTTACCTCAGAAGGAAGCAAGACTCAAAGCCTTTAATACATGCATTGCTCACATCTGTGTCTTCTTGGAGTTTTATCTGCTGGCATTTTTCTCCTTCTTTACACATAGATTTGGCTTCCACATTCCATCCTACGTTCACATTCTCCTGTCTAACCTTTATCTACTCGTCCCCCCTCTGCTCAATCCTATTGTTTATGGAGTGAAGACCAAACAGATCCGAGACCAAGTGTTCAGAATTTTCTATTGTAATTATCCTTCTTGATTTTTCGTTTATTTACTTTTATTTCAATTAGCAAATCTCACTCAAAGCTCTTCGATCCTCTCTCTGTCTCTCTGTCTCTCTGTCTCTCTGTCTCTCTGTCTCTCTCTGTCTCTCTCTCCTCTCTCCTTCCCTCCCTGCCTCCCTCTCTCTCTCCTTTTTCTGTGTGTGTGTGTGTGTGTGTGTGTGTGTGTGTGTGTGTGTATACACATGTGTGTGTACATGTGTGTTCAGGTGCATGTGAAAACCAGAGGTCAAGATATAGTCAACCCACCTTGCTACCTTTACTTTTTGTTGTTGTTTTGTATTTTGTTTGTTTGTTTGTTTGTTTGTTTGAGAGTGGCCTCTGATGGCCTGGGGTTCACAATTAGACTGCTCTGGCAGGGGAAAGAATCCAAGTGTTCCACTAGCCTTATTCATGAACTAAAGCATATGCTATCACACTGAGCTTTTTATGTAGGTTCTGGGAGATGAATGTATGTTTGAACTGCAAGCACTTAATCAACTGAACTTTAAGAACTCCAAATCTTTGTCCTTGATGAGTGTTTAATCACGGTCCTGTAAACATATACTAAGTTCTAGCTTAAGTTTGCCCTCACTACTTGAAAAAACATTGACTGCTTCTTAGCAAATTCCATATCATTCTGTTATTATTGTAACTGAAACCTTAAGCTAACCATATTTAATATTAACTTACTGTAAAACAGTTGCATTTATGAATAAATAAAATTCTTAAAAGCTTTTCAAAAAGTAACTCTGTCTGCTAACATCTTAAATTCTACTAAAAACTATAAGGTGGCATTGATACCACTATGTATAAACTTCATTTCATTATGTCTAAATTATATTGTAATTGAATATAATTATTTGTTTTTATAACTTTTGATCACTCAGCATTATTATTAGGAAGGTTAAATGTAGCTTATTTTTTGTATCCTTGTGAATTGTGTTCTAATTTGACATGAAATTTTTAATATATACATGAATATCTAGTTGTACTTTATTCTTTTCCAAGTCATATTTTATGTACTTTATTAACATATACACATAACAAAATGTTATATATATAATGTAATATAAAATTAAATCCCAGTAAAAAAGGATCATCAATCATGAAGTGAGTAAATGTGACCAGCAGCTAATATGGTAATTTTGTGCTAAGATGTTTATTTGGAGGTAAAATAAATAAAGATACGAAATGTTATATTGATAGTCCACAGATAAAATAGAAAGTTCTCAAATTCAAATATTTCTTTGTTTATATTTATGTTTCACATTTTTGTAGATCTAATGTCTAGAGTAATTACCTCACTTCATAAATGAGGAGGTATATGTAAGTGTTTTTTAGACTTTTTTTTAAAAAATGAGTTGCTGTAAATGTTTTTACACACTATAAAATAATGGGTTTTGGAAATACTCTAAATACCTGGCTTAAATGTACAAGACAATAGCAGACAGATCAATGATGATGTTCTAAGATATAGCCTTCTGATAGCAAATGGAGTTTTTAATATGTGGACTAGAGCCTCCCTCATTCTGTGTTATACTCCCTTGTTATGATATGTTTAAATTGTGCTTTTGATATTACCTAGCGTTCTTACATTCAAAGTGACTGAGAATAATTATGTGGTTTCAGACTCTTTTATACAGTACTTAGAGTTTTCATGAAATAGGAGATGATAAATTTGGCATTTGCCTATGATTTATTATTTTATTTTATTTTTTAAGATTTAGGTATTTCACTTTCTTTGCAAGTGTTATAGGTATATTTGTGTGCTGTGTTAGTTTGATGCACCTTAGAGATCAGAATAGAGCATCAAAGCCCCTAGAACTGAAGTTACAGACAGTTTTGAGCCACCATGTGGGTGTTGAGATTTGAACCTAGATCCTCTAGTAGAGTAAAAAGTACTCTTAATCAGTAAACTATCTCTGTCCTTAAAACTACTTTTTATGTGCAGTCATGACCATCTGTCCTTTACTTACTTACTTACTCACTTATTTATTTATTTATTTATTTATACTTTTATTTACATTTATTTTTTCATTTCAGAATTACCACTAACTTGCTTTTAAGTCCAATAATACCCAGCGGCTTCAAAAGTCCCCAAAGTGCTTTCTACTTGGGCATCTACTGTTCATTTGAAGGCATTATTCTCTTAAGAAAATGTTTTCTTTAAATTTACCTACAATTTTTTCAGATTATGAGAAACATCTAGAGTAACCTGTTGGTATTTTAAAATAAAATTCTACATTTAGAACTGTTCAATCTGAGCAAAAAATAGAGTAAAGGAAAATTTAAGGTATAGTGAAAATATTGCATGTAATATTTAATTTAATTTTATACTGCATTCATATATTCAATTGAATAGATTACAAGGATCCTAAAACATAAAAAAGCTCCCCTTTTGTAGCCTATTTCAAAGCAGAAGCTATTTTTGCCTACCAATGTTCATCAGTATATTGGCATTAACTTTTTTGAATAGTTTCACTTTTTCTAATGAATTTATTACAATCAGTACAGCAACTTCAAGCATTTTAGGAAACTCTTCATTGCCAATAAATTTGTAACTTTTTGAATATTTTAGATAACCTGTAGTTTTGGCTTTGATTCTCAGCCCATCATTATACAATAGACTATGTCTCGAGTTGTCTTCACATGTGTAATTATGAATAATTCAATACTTAATAATGAAACATTTCAAAATGCCATAAGTGTATGATATGAACATTACTAAGAATTAGAAGGAAAATTTTCATGTAGCAATGCTTAAAGGTCAAAACTAAAATGAATTTTATTGCCTTTAACATATATGTGTGTGTGTATGTGGGTGTTTAATGTTATGATGGGGATTCTGCATTTGAATAATATTTATGTCTTTTTAAACTGCTGAAATCTATAAGTAGTGAATGACTTGGAGAAACAGAAAAATAGATAATTTATTATTATTGAAAGGATATCACATATTATAAATTATTAAACAATGTTTAGACTATCACATAATATTATGCATATGTGTGTATTGCACTGGTTAGTGGATATTATTTCTAATTTGTCATGTTAATTTGAAAAGATAAAACCTTAATAAATTTACATTGAAAAAAAAAAAAGAAAATGTTTTTTTATACTTACATTCCACTGACCAATGAGGTATGTCCTCTGCCACATGAATTTCTTATCCTGAAATGTTATTAGTGAATTAATCTCATTCTCTAAGACTAGATATTTAGTTTCATTAAAGCATTTTTATTTTATTTTTTAATTTATTTTTATAGAACAAAGTCTTTTTATATCCATGTATCCCATTGTTCCAAATCCCTGTGTTTTGCTTGCATACATTCTGTGCACTACATCATGCCTGGTACCCACAGAGACCAGGAGCAGGAGACAGAGTCCCTAGAACCTGGATTACAGACAGTTAATAGCCACTGTAGATGAGCTGGGACTTGAACACAGGTTCACAGGTCTACTGCAAGAGCGGCCAGTGCTCTTAACCACTAAGACATTTCTCCAGCCACCTATATTTATATTTTTGCTTCCATTTCTCCCAGGATGTGTTAATCAGAGTTTTGTTCTGTTCTTCAAGATTCGTTGTCTTTCATAGTGTTGTCACTCTATATCAAGATGTATGTGGGTTTGTGACTTGAACAAATATCTAAGTTAATAAAATATTGTAACATAGTGCTATGTACTTTTCTCATATAAATACCTCTCAATAAGTAATGCTTTAAATTAACTGTTTCATGCTTGTATGTGGGATCACTGAAATCAGAAATTAAAGGATTAAAGTCCATAGATAGAATGTATCTGTGTTGCTGATAAAATAAATATTTAAGGAAACTGAATTCTTTACAGATCAACTTTTGAGTATAGGAAATAAGGCATCAATTCAGCTCTATATCTCATGCATAGGTTTTGAAGAAATCTGAGACAAATATTTAACTGAGGTGCCCACTAACATACAAAAGTGAACACTGGCTGCCAGATTCTCCCAGCATTCTAAAGCATTTCAAGTACCTGTTACAGTGGGCTCTTTCCATCATGCCTCTCAACCCAGCCCCATACTGTCTGTAGAGCTTCGCTTTCTTTTTCCTAGAGTCTCTTCCCTATATAACTCAGCCATTTATTCTCTAGGCTCTGCTCTTGGCTGTCTTTGGACACTTGGTATTCTTTTGTCTCCCTCTCTCTTCTCATCCTCTCTCACATTGTCTCTTCTCATCCTTTATGGTCTGGTCCATTCTGCAGATCATGTTGAGTTTGAACTTATTCAGATGGCTCTGGATTTTCTCTCCCTCATATCTACAATAAAAATTTCCTCAGTCATATCTAGTAGCAGTCATATTCTCATCTAATTTATCTCTTATATATAAAAAATTCACAATGAAAACATAATAAAATTGTATTAATATTTAACGACTTTTATACTAGCTTTCTAAGGTTTCTAATGAACAGTAGATATCGCATATGTTTGATACACAAATATACACAAGCGTTTGAAAAACTTAAAGTTCACCTTAGGATGAAAGTCACAGACATCAAATAGAATGAAACACATAGCTGGCCATTACATCTAAAATATTACTGACTACTCAAGGATTTGAGAATGTTTTAAGCTCTAGGAAGGTAAATCCAGGTATTCAGTGTGTGTGGTAGGCACTTCTGTGTGTATGAGTGGCTGTGGAATTGTAACTCCTAATATGTTCATCCACTTTAAGCAAGGATTCCTTCACAGCTTCACAAATAACATGCCTCAAACTCTACTGCCATACAGTCAACATCATTGTGAGAAAGGAACTTGAAATCTTAAACCTTTGTCGAAGTCCATTTCAATGACCTTGAATTTACTATATAGATGACTTTTAATTTTAGGTCTCCATAATATACACATTTTAATATCTCTTTTAATCTTCTCTAGTTACTTAAGAACTATCTGTAGGTTAATTTAAGATCTATTTAATCTGTATAATTCTAATGCTGCAAAAGAAGCCATAGAAATCTTGATTCAGATCTCCCTGTCCTGTCAAAATTATAGAACAAGGTTTTTAATAACTCTACTGCTTCCAACTCATGCAGACATTCAAGCTATGTCCCAGATCTGTGTTAAGGGCTCTTACACCACCATAAAAAACACACCAATACACTGAGTTCTGAGTGTATCTCCAAGGACTGCACAATGGCTACATTTATCTACTAAAGCAACATTTCTCAAGGTTTTTCTACTTGCTAACCTTTTTCTGTCTAGTACTTCTTCATATACCTTCATGTAAGTATATACAGGAAGCTTACTAATCTAACATTAATGTAACCAATTGTAAAGAAACTAATTTTAAAAAAGTTTTCTACATTGCTATAAATTTACTAGTTATTAAAGCCTAAGGCACAAATTATGTAAAACAAGAAGGATCATGTGCTTAGATTTGATAAAACATTAAAACTTGGCTGACCTCCTGATACTACAATATATAAAATATCATATTTGCTTTTCAGAATTGATTACTATATTTTAATTTTATTATCAACATAGAAAATGCTGTTCACATAAAAACATAGAGGAAAATGACAAAAATGTGTTTAGGATCATTTCAGAAATTGTTAGAAATGTTGTTCTAATTCCATTGCCAATACAGTGAAGAGATTCTTATGAAACTCATGTCAGTTATTCAAACACTATTTTAAACATCTAAGTATTTACAATTGAAGAAATGACTCATCAAGCATATTAAGCAACTCATAGACATTGTAGCCCAAGCCCTATGGAATATGTTCCCCTATCTTCCAGAGGCCCCCTTCCACATGCAGATACACACACACACACACACACACACACAAACACACACAAATAAGTAAATAAATACACATAAATGTTTTTAAATGAATCTATTAAAAATGATCACAAATCATTTAAATACACACTAGTTACATTCTGAAGAATAATGCTGAAAACTACCAAAATGTCGATTTTTGTAATTAAAGCTTAGTGTTTGTACAAAAAAAAGAAAACTTTTCACATAATTCATATATACAAAGTTCTCAGTTCTTAACTGAGGTCTTTTTGGCATCCTTTGTTGTCATTTCATGGTGTGGCTGTATGCAGAATACAAATTGATCGTGTGTAGTATGCGGAACAACAGCCTCACTGCTCATTCAGTGCAACATGGGCAGACACTCCCAGACACTCCTTGGCTTCTTCAACTCATTTAATTTGGATTTTTATCTGGTTATTGCAGATTCAGAAATGTTTTACTGTTATCAAGTATTTTCAATCCCCCACACAGATATGCTAGCCTAGATGATATCAAGACACTCAATTTAAGAATCTATGAATTAAGCCTGGCAGTGGTGCCACACACCTTTAATTCTAGTTCTCAGGAGTCAGAGACAGGCACATTTCTGTGACTTCCAGGTCAGCCTGGTCTACAGAGCAAGTTCCAGGAACTAGAGCAACACAGAAAAATCCAGTATGGAAAAAGAAAAGGAATCTGAACTAAAACAAAAAATTTTTTTAATGTTAGTTTCTTTTTGTTAATGTTTACACTGTGCTGATTTCTAAAATTAAGTCAATAACTTGTTCCTATTTATGCAATTACATGGCAATGTTTCCAATATTTGTCATATTAATGGGACATTTTGTCAGTTTTATTTTTTCTGTTAATTTTTAAAACATCTTAACCACCATATTTAATTTTCATATCAATTTTGTCAGGCTATGGGCATGGTAGTACTTTTGTTTGCTATCTCATCATATTGACATCTACATATTACCTCAGTATCACTAGTAATTTGAACAGTGCAATATATATTAATTAAAAAATAAAGATGAAACCAATATTTTATCTATATTCTTTTCTGAAGGAGTCCTTTTCATAGATTTGAATGTTTGAGCCATATCAATTTCCACATCTCAAAAGAATTGTGCTACATGTTTTTATATCTATTTCTGAGCAATACATACTATGATTCTCTGTTTCCTCTGCCCATGTATTGTGATAATTTTCCATGTAATCTCAGTTCTTTGATAACTGAAGAAAGGTTATTGAAGATAGTTTACAAATTTTAACATACTAGTTAAAAACTACCACTATCACATTTATTTTACTTTGAAATGTGATTAAATATATATAAATTTATCTCTAATTTTAGATAAGAACAAATAGACAAGAAGATAGATGACAATAAATAGATGTGTGTTATATTAAATAAGAACAATAGTTGGGCTTTGTTAAATTCCTTAAATTCCAGCACTTGAGAGGCAGAGACAAATGGCTCTCTGCAAGTTGAAGTTCAGTCCTCTCTATATAGCAATCCCCTTATTCAAAAAGAATAAAGAAAAAAAGAAACCAGAACTATTAAATTTAAAAACTCTCAATGGAATGTTAAATAATTTTGTCACCACTTTTTATAAAATTAAATACTGACAATAGAGAAATATGATATTATATATGTGAACTAATATCTTCTGTTAAATAGCAATTTGAGGACACAATGACAGCTATGGCTAATGCACTATTACTGTGAAAAACACATTCTTCCAAGAAAAGATGTATCAATATGTTTTAATATTCAGAATTATTTTTCTTTTGAAAGAAAAGACCCACCACTCGGTCACAAATCTGTTTTGTTTTAACACAATACACCAAGGGATTGACTGTTGGAGACACTAGAAGGTACAGGATTGCAAAGATTATATGGACACTTGGAGGCACATTCTTGCCAAAACGATGAGTTAGGAAGTTGAATAATGCAGGTGTGTAGAAAGCCAGAATGGTGCAGATATGAGCAGCACAAGTGCCCAAGTCTTTGGAGCGAGCTCTCTGGGAAGAGAGCCGGAACACTGCCTGGAGAATTTTTATGTAGGATGAGGCTATGAGCCCAATGTCAAATACTGCCACCAAAAGGGCCACTAAGATTCCATATATTCTGTTCACATAGGAGTTAGCACTAGCCACCTTCACCACAGCCATGTGTTCACAATAGGCATGGTGGATGACATAATTGGTATAACACAGCAGCCTTTTAATAAGAAGAGAACATGGCATAATCATAAGTGTAGCTCAGCTCAGGCCAGCTAGGCCTATTTTAATCACCATGGTTGTTGTCAGGATTGATGTATACTGTAGTGGGATGCAAATGTCTATAAAGCGATCAAAAGCCATGGCCACTAGGATGGCTGATTCTATGATGCAAAGGGTATGGATAAAAAACAATTGTGTTAGGCAGGCATCAAAGCCAATTCAATGTGCATCAAACCAGAAGATGCCAAGCATCTTCAGAGCTGCAGAGCAGGTAAGACACTTGTCATTTATTGCCAGCATGCAAAGGGAGAAATACATAGGCTGGTGGAGACTTGGCTCTTGCTTGACAGTAGTAATGATGATGCCATTCCCCAGCAAAGTCAGGACAAACAGGAGACACACAGGGATGCCAACCCAGCGGTGATAGTTTTCCAAACAAGGAATACCAATCAGGAAGAAAGATGAAATAGGATGTGTAGCATTGCCTTCCATGTTGCACCTAGGGATGCTGCAAATTTAATAATACAGTAACCACAGTAGTTAAAAAATGCCTAACAGGCAAAATGTAGGATTGTTAAATAAATTTTAAACGTCTTTATTAGGTAATCTAGAATCACTGTATAAAACCCATCTTCAAGGTCTAACTATTCTCCAAACTTTGGAAAACCTTGGGGGTGAGATGAACCTTTATTATAACTAAATCTCATTTGCAAAGGAAAATATTACATTTACTTAGTTTTCCTCTGATTTTAAAACATAATTACATCCAACTGCAAATGTTTCATTTACTGTTAGATGTACAGTTAATAGAGTAACCATAAGCATAAGCATAAATATATACAAACACTCCAACAATGGGCAAATATTTTAAGAAATCACGTATCCTAGTTATTTTTAGGAAGTTGGCTCGATTGGTGGAATTCAAAAAGATCTAATAAGAATAAATAAAATATAACCATAGAAATTATATGCTTCATAATCCATCAAAAGTAAACTTACATATATTTGGGCTGTCAAATCTTAACACTATACAGACTCAAATGTGTTTTATTTCAATATTCCACTTCAAAGCCGAGCAATGCTTCATTGCATAAATAGAAAGAACTTTCATGAGCAGAGGAGGCTCATTTTGGGATGGGAACATGAAGAAAAAAAAGCAGAAAAAAAGGAAGATTGGTTATTTCAACATTGTTTTCAATGCAAAGTGAAAAAAAGAAGACAAATTAATAGAGAATTTAAACAATAGTTGGCAAAAGGTCATCACAGGCTGCCTTTTTATCCTGACTAATTCCAATTGCAAGAGTCCTATTTGGGAATTTTGACTATTATTTTGCTACTTAGTTCTTTGGAAAAACAATTACTACATTTATTTTCTTCTGTGTAGTGTATATACATGTGGAGGTCAGAAGACATCTTTTTGCAGTCAATTTTTCCTACGTACACCCCGAGGGCTTAAACACAGCTCACCTGCTTTAGGGTGAGACACCTTTCTTCACTGAGTGATCTAGGTGGCACTTATTTGTAGAAGGTCTGTTGTCCACCTTGTTTTCATTTGTTTTGGTGACCAGGAAGTTTATCGTGAGTGACACCATGGTGATTTTCAGTCAGAGTTCAGAGCATAGGAAGAATGTAATTTCCAATAGTGACCTACATATATTCTTACTTAACAGTATTAATTCCACATGAAGACCTCCTGATGGACAAGTTGTCATTAAAAAAAATTAAAATGAAGAAACAATTGTTTTATGCATTAAAATGGTCTCAAATAATTGACAATTTTAGTTTACAATAATAATAACAACGAAAATAATAATCTAGTGTCCTTGCTGAGTCACAAACTTCCTCCAGCTTTGATATTTCTCTTTTCTAGTGACAGTGGGAATAAAGATTCAGAAATTTGGAGTGTTGTTTTCAGCAGCAAGACTACCTGTGTAGGACTCTTCTCCTGATGGGATTCTGAAATTTCTAACAAAGCTCTCTGTTATTCTTGTTGTCTAGATTCCACCTATCACTCAAATGATGGAATAATAAAAGTCTTTTATAACAAACCTTTTCAAATATTCTCAATGGAAATTATTCACATCTGAATTGTTCAAATAATAATTTTATGAAGAAAGAAGCCTGACATGGTCTATGCATTTTATGCTTAATCATGTGCTGCTCAGAAGCAATGTAAATTTTTTTCGGAAGTATTTTTGTGAGGAGCTAAAAAATTGTCAGGGATGTACCAAAGACATCAAAAAACTTAGAATATATTTTTATCATAATAGGGAAGATGTTTAGTTTTTCAAATTACCAAACAGCAGATAAAGCTTAGAGAAATATATAAAGATACAAAATTAGAATGAGATATATATCTTGAGCTCATAAGTTAAACTATGTTCTATTGTGCTTTTACTAAACAATTTTTATAAGTCAACCATCATATGGCCTAGTCCTCTGGGAGAGTTGCTCAGCCATGGCCAACATTCCTCCTGAGTCTGGGAGAATCAAACATGCATGGGGCTAATGAAAGCTGACAGAATTCCATAAGATAATACAGCATGCTTTTTGATATAAAAAGAAAATTAGCTTTCCTAGAAATATAGCCATAAGTATGTCAATGAAACTTTGCTAAAGTATAAATAGGCAAACACATATCCTTGACAAATACATTATTCTTTTCTCTTTTTAAATTTATTTATTTATTTATTTTCTTTTTTCCCTTTTATTTTTATTATTATTAATATTATTATTATTATAAACAAAGAAGTCACACTTTCTAACCTTGTATATCCTTATTCAAGGTCCCTACCCCCTTCCTCCACATCAAGTCATTCTTTCTTCTCCACAAATTCCCATCCCATCCTTGGGCAAGCTGCAGGCAGTCCCATCGTCCCACTGCCCCAGTATTGCTTAGTTCAGTCTCCACTCCTGGAAGATGCAGTTTTCTCCCCCCTCCCTCAAGATCACTCTTGAGGTGTTCCTCTTGGGGGAGTAGGATCCATGGTGTCAGTCCAAGGTGTTTCTGATCCCAAGCTGTTCAGTGGTTGTGGTTTGCAGCTTCGACATGCTTTGCTTTTTTCTTGTTTGTTTGTTTGTTTGTTTAGAGACCACTAATGAGAGAGTACATCCCAAGCTTATCTTTCTGAGTTTGTGATATCTTACTCAGTAGGATATTCTCCAAATCCATCCATTTGCCTGCAAAATTTAGGATATCATTTTTTCTTACTGCTGAGTAGTACTCCATTGTGTAGATGTATCACAGTTTCTTAATCCACTCTTCAGTTGAGGGACATCTAGGTTGTTTCCAGGTTCTTGTTATTACAAATAACACTGCTATGAACATAGTTGAGCTAATACATTTGGAGTGTGACTGTGCATCATTAGGGTATACACCCAGAAGTGGTATTGCTAGGTCCTTGGGGAGACTGTTTCTCAGTTTTCTGAGAAACTGCCATACTGCATTACAAAATGACTGAACAAGCTTACACTCCCACCAACAATGGAAGAGTGTTCCCCTTGCTCCGCATCCTCTCCAGCATAGGCTGTCCTCTTTGTCTTTTATCTTAGCCAATCTCACAGGTGTCAGATGGTATCTCAAAGTAGTTTTGATTTGCATTTCTCTGATGACTAAAGATGATGAGCACTTTTTCAGGTGCCTTTCAGTCATTCGTAATTCTTCTGCTGAGAATTCCCTTTTTAGATCTGAAACCCATTTTTTGATTGTGTTATTCAAGGTTTTCTGCTCTAGATTCTTGAGTTGTTTATATATCTTAGAGATCAGTCCTCTATCGCTTGTAGGGTTGGTGAAAATCTTTTCCAGTTCTGTAGGCTGTCATTTTGTCCTGTTGACGGTGTCCTTGCCTTTACATAAGCTTCTTAGCTTCAGGAGATACCAATTATTGATTGTTGATCTTAGTGTCTGTGCCACTGGTGTTATATTTAGGAAGTGGTTGCCTGTGCCAATTTGTAGAAGTGTATTTCCCACTTTCTTTTCTATCAAGTTTAAAGTGGCTGGGTTTATGTTGAGGTCTTTGATCCACTTGGATTTGAGTTTTGTGCAGGGTGACAGGCTCGGACCTATTTGCATTTTTTAACATACTTCCATCCAGTATGCCAACACCATTTGTTAAATATACTATTTTTTTTCCATTGAATATTTTGGGCCTCTTTGTCAAAGATCAGGTGTTCATAGGTTTTTGGGTTAATGTTTGGATCCTCAATTCTATTCCATTGATCCACAAGACTGTTTTTATGCCAGTACCAGGCTGTTTTTATTACTATAGCTCTACAGTATAACTTGAAGTCAGGGATGGTGATAACTCCTGAGGTTCTTTTGTTGAGCAAAATTGTTTTGGCAATCCTGGATGTCCAGGATTGAAATTGAGTAATGTTCTTTCAAGGTCCAAAAATATTGTGCTGGGATTTTGATGGTCAGTGCATTGAATCTGTAGATTGCTTTTGGTAGAATTGCCATTTTTATTATGTTGATCTACCTATCTAGGAACATTGGAGAACTTTCTATTTTCTGATATCCTCTTCAATTTCTTTCTTCAGTGATTTAAAATTTTTGTCAAATAGGTCTGTTACTTCTTTGGTTGTAGTTACTCCAAGGTATTTAATACTATTTGCAGCTAATATGAAGGGCGATGTTTCCCTTATTTCTTTTTCAGCTCTTCTATCTTTAGTGTATAGAAGGGCTACTGATTTCTTTGAGTTAATCTTGCATTCTGCTACTTTGCTGAAGGTGTTTATTAGCCATAGCAGTTCCTTAGAAGAATTGTGCAGGACACTTAATGTATACAATATTATCATCTGCAAATAGAGATAGCTTCACTTCTTCTTTTCCAATTTGTATTCCTTTAATCTCCTTTTGTTCACTTATTGCTTTAGCTAAAACTTCGAGAACTATATTGAATAGATAAGGGGAGAGAGGACATCCTTCTCTAGTTCCTGATTTTAGTGGGATTGCTTTGAGTTTTTCTCTATTAAGATTGATACTGGCTGTCAGCTTCTTGTAAATCACCTTTATTATATTTAGATATTCTCCCTGTATTCCTGATCTCTCCAGGGCTTTAATCATAAAGGAGTGTTGGATTTTGTCAAAGGCTTTTTCAGCATCTAAGGATATGATCATGTGGTTTTGTTCCTTTAATTTGTTTGTATGATGGATAACATTTACAGTTTTTCATATGTTAAACAAGCCCTGCATTCCTGGGATGAAGCCTACTTGGTAATAGTGGATGATATTTGTTATACATTGTTGTATACAGTTTGCTAAAATTTTGTTGAGAATTTTAGCATCAATATTCATGAGGGAAATTGGTACATAATTCTCCTTCTTTGTTGTGTCTTTTAGTGGCTTGGGTATTAGGGTAATTGTGGACTCATAGAAGGAATTTGGTAATATTCCTTCAGTTTCTTCTGTGTAAAATAGTTTGAGGAGTAACGGTAGTAATTCTTCTTTGAATGTCTGGTAGAATTCGGCACTGAAACCATCTGGACCAGGGCTTTTATTTTTCGGGAGACTTTTAGTGACAGCTTCAATTTCCTTAAGGGTTATAGGCCTGTTTAGGTAACTAATCTGTTCTTCATTTAATTTTGGTAGATGGTACCTGTCCAGAAAGCTGTCCATTTCATCGAGGTTTTCCATTATTATGGAATACAGATTTTCAAAGTATGATCTCATAATTCTCTGTATTTCCTGGGGGTCTGTTGTTATGTCCCCTTTTTCATTTCTGATTTTGTTGATTTGGACACTCTCTCTCTGTTTTTTGATTAGTTTGGCTAAGGGCTTATCTATCTTGTTGACTTTCTCAAAGAACCATCTCTTTGATTCATTGATTCTTTGTATTGTTCTTTTTGTTTCAATTGTGTTGTTTTCAGCTCTAAGTTTGAGTATTTCCTGCCGTCTACTCCTTCTAGGTGAGTTAACTTCTAATTGTTCTAAGGCTTTCAGCTGTGCTGTTAGGACTCTAGTGTGGGATTTCTCTAGGTTTTTCATGTAGGCATCAAGCTCTATGAATTTTCCTCTTAAGACTGCTTTCATTGTGTCCCACAAGTTTGGATATGTTGTAGATTCATTTTCTTTAAATTCTAGGAAGAGTTTGATTTCTTTCTTAATTTCTTCCTTGACCCAGAGATGGTTCAGCTGAGTGATGTTTAGTTTCTAAGTGTTGGTAGACTTTCTTTGATTTTTTGATGTCGTTGAAGTCTAACTGTAGGCCCTTGTCGTCCGATATGTTACAAGGGATTATTTTCATTTTTTTGTATCTGTTGACATTTGCTTTATGACCAATTATGTGGTCAATTTTGTAGAAAGTTCCATGGGGAGCTAAGCAATATGTACATTCTTTTGCATTTGGGTGGAAGCTTCTGTAGATATCTATTAAATCCATTTGCATCATAACCTCTTTTAGACTCCTTTTTTCAGTGTTGAGTCTCTGTGTGGTTGTCCTATCCAGGGTTGAAAGTGGGGTATTGAAGTCTCCCACTATTAGGGTGTCGGGTTCCGGTTCCAGGACCAGGGACTGTCTGTGGAGCTTGTCTCCACCCACTTTGTAGTAGACAGAGATAAACTCGGTCTTTCAGGGTCCACCCCCCAAGCTGCTGCTGAGGGATATTGCAGGACCATCCACCTTCAATGGATCAAAGGGATAAGGACTGAGAACTATGAAAGACAGTCTCACATTCCGCCAAAAGGTAAGGTGGGTCCAGCAGGCCCCAGTGCCTGAATCCTTGCCAGGGAAAATTGTGTTCCGGTCGGGTTCTGATTCTGGGACCAGGGGCTGTCTGTGGAGCTTGTCCCCACACACTCTGTAGCAGACAGAGATTAACTAGGTCTGCCAGGATCCCCCTAGCTGCTGCTGAGGGAATTTGCATGGCTACCTTCCTCCAACTGATCAATCAGAGAAGTATTGAAGACTTGAAATCCAGTCCCCTGCCCAGAGAAGAGGTAGTGATTGAGCAGACCTTTTATTCAGAGGTGACAGGAGACACACAAACCCGTGTGCCACAACTGACTAGGAGACACCTAATCATGAACCACTGAAGCCATGGGCAGACGCCAGTGCAAAAATATACATAATAATGTGAAGAACATCAAGATAATTCCAGAAAAAAGTGGCAGTCCTACAACTACAAGCCCTGAACTGAGCAATGAAGAGGAAACAGAAGGAAGTAACACCAAAAATTCCTTTATGATAATCATTGAAGCTCTCAAAGAAGATATGGAAAAATGCCTTAAAGAAATAGAAGAAAAAACAAACAAAAATAGGAAGAGATGAACAAATCTCTGAAAGAAACATGCCAGGAACTAAAAACTGAAATAGAAGCAATAAAAAAGGCACAAAATGAGGCAAAGATGGAAATAGAAAACCTGAAGAAAAAAGCTGGAACCACAGATGCAAGCACAACCAGCAGACTTCTTGAGATGGAAGATAGAATCTCTGAAGTGGAAGACTCAGTAGCTCAAATAGATATATCAGTCAAAGAATATACTAAAACCAAAAAAGCCATAACTCAAAATGTTCAGGAAATCTGAGACACCATGAAAAGAACTAACTTGAGAATAATAGGAATAGAAGAAGAAGAATACCAGCTCAAAGGCACAGATAATATTTCAATAAAATCATAGAAGAAAACTTCCCTAACCTGAAGAAGAAAATGCCTATAAAGATACAAGAAGCTTACATAATACCAAATAGATATGACCCCCAAAAAAGTCAGGGTGCCACATTATAATCAAGCCACAAAACGTACAGAATAAAGAACAAATTTTAAGAGCTGCAAAAGAAAAGGGCCAACTTATATATAAAGGCAGACCCATCAGAATGAAGCCTGACTAATCAATGGAAACGATGAAAGCTAGAAGGGCTTGGTCAGAAGTTATACAGACGCTAAAACAGCATGGCTGCCAAACTAGAATACTATACCCTGCAAAATTATCAGTCACCATAGACGAATTAAACAAGATATTTCATGACAAAGTCAGACTGAAACAATATCTATCTACCAATCCAGCACTACAGAGAGTATTAGAGGGAAAACTCCAACATAAGGACCCCAGATGCACCCATGAAACCACAAACAATAATTCCACAGAAGAATACTCCAGAGAAAGGAAATACAAGCAAGTTACCACCCAAAAAAATGGCAGGAAATATCAATCAGTGGTCACTAAGATCCCTTACTATCAATGAACTCAACTCTCCTATAAAAGCCACACACTAACAAAATAGATACAACAGAAGCCATCCTTCTGTTGCCTATAAGAAACACACCTAAACCACAAAGACAGACACAGGCTTAGAGTAAAGGGTTGGGTAATGATTTTCCAGTCAAATGGTCCTAAGAAACAAGCGGGGGTTGCCATACTAATTTCTAACAAAATAGACTTTAAGCTAAAAGCAATTAAAAGGGACCAAGATGGTCATTACTTATTCATCACAGGAAAAATTGGTCAAGAGGAAATTTCAATCCTGAATGTTTATGCCCCTAATATACAGGCACCTACCGATGTAAAAGATACACTGCTAAAGTTCAAGATATGTGTTTTTAAGAGGAACTTGTGTAGGGAAATACATAAATCTCACTCATTTTAATTCCTAAATGATTACACTTTGGCCATTACAAACTATATAGGAACATTGACCTATTCAGTTTTATAATTACTAATGTTGGTAGAAATAGAGTATTTTTATTAAATAATAAAATTATATTTACAGATTATTTTAATTCTTATGTTACCTAAGCAACTAATGAAGGACAGAGATGATGAGGCTGAGTTAAGTGGGATAGAAATGCTTTGTAGATGGAAGATATGAATGTCAAATACAAAAACCTGCAGGTTAGGCTTAGAATAAAGATGTTGATGACTATTTAAGGTTTTCAAATGATCTCAAAAATATTATATATGTGGTGAGTGTGGCTATGTTTTTATCTCTGTGGTTGTCCTCTTGAGCTGTTCATTCTCTGACATGGACTATGAGCAAAGCAAAAAATGACCTGGGACAGAATCAAACACAGGCAATGGTGATGTCCTCTAGACATAGCTGTAATAACCTTATACTCTCCCCAGAGCTCTGATATGCAGTATTCTTATGTCCTTCTTATCCTAGAGACCATGAGTTTAAGGGACTTCACAAGGCTTGGTGTCAATCAGGTTATAATATGTCAACCCAACAGTAATCTAAAGAGGTCTGTAAAGAAATTAATTAATAACCATATGAAATAGATATCACTTCAACCTTTAATACAAACCCCAAAACATCATGTTTTAGTTTGTGCTACTTTAGGCCATTTCTTTTTGATTATATACAATTTGGAAACTGAAAAAATTGTTCAAAAGCTAAGAGTTTTTACTGCTCTTCCAGAAAGTAAAATTTTATTTTCAGCATCCATATAATAAGGCTTACAACCACCTATAACTCTGGCACTAGGGAATCTAATACCTTCTTCCAGTCTCTGCAAGCACCTGCAAACATGGACCATGCACTCCCACAATACAATTAAAAATTAAAATTTTATAAAATATAATACTTTTCTGAATTAATTCTTAGAAATTTAAAAGTTCTATATCTGAATAGATTTGTTATTTTTATATTTATTTCATGAGATAATCTTTACAATATTATACTAGTTGTATTGTTTATACAAATGGGACAAATTAATGTATGTTTTTAAAAATGTAGCTTCATTTATTTTTTTCAGCCTTATAAATTATGAATCTTTGCTCAATTATGTCAATTATGTGTGAATGTCTTTTATATGCAATGAAAAAAGGAACTGTTTTGGCCTATATCAGGCACAGTAGCAGGAGGTGTGAAATTAGAGCATGTGTAGTAGAAGGAGGGCAGAGTCAGAGAGAGACTGATCCAGCCTCCCATGATGCACGATGTAAAAAAATAGGTAAGCCATAGGCCATGTGGCAAAACAGATTAATGGAAATCAGTTGAATTAAGATGAAAGAGCTAGCTAGCAATATGCCTGAGCCATAGGCCAAACAGCATGAAATTAATATAAGTATATGTGTGTTGCTTTGGGACTTTGGGATTGCTGGATCAGATAAGCACTGGTGGGCAGGTCTGAACTGTGGAACTAGACTAGCCAGAAACCTCATGTTATAGCTCACTTTTGCTTTTTATAGGTATATGATATTAGAATATAATATCTCACCCCTAAGCTTATGTGTTTGAGAGGTTGGTCAGCAAGTGTTGCTCTGAGTAATTGATGGAAACATAGAAAAGTAGAGCCCTACTTGGTCATGTAAGTAAGCAGATTTAAGATTTGTCTTAGAGTGGTTGTTTCAGATTGATCCCTCTGCTTCTTTTGTGATGTGTGTGTGTGTGTGTGTGTGTGTGTGTGTGTGTGTGTGTGTGTGTGTAAACATGCAAGTGCCCAAAGGAAATGAAATTTTTACTTCAAAATTTGTTTCATCAATGAATTACAAAATATAATGTATTAAAATGCACCAACGTATTGGAAAAGCAAAGAGCAATATGTTACATTCAGCCATGATTATCAAACACTTACTTTGTTCCTAGCTATAAAATGTTCGGTAGACTTAGCTAGAAGAATAAGCACCTACTCAGGGGTTGCTGTTATTGTAAGGAGCATTTCTCAAACACCAACTCTTAGTCTTATAATTCTCCTCATTTTTAATAAATCTGATAATGCTAATTATATTTATCCAAGCTCTACCACAAAAAATTAAGAAATTAAGTAAATCAGTTTCATAAGTATGATGAAGACAATAATACCTACTCTCAAATCATATAATTGTGATATTTATATCTACAAACATTTCTTCTCATATGACTTCAACTAGCTTAATGTGACACATAGCAACCAAAATAAGCTTTACTTCATGAAAGTTTTCAGTGAATTGTTTCATACTACAGTGTTGACACATAGCCATTTACCTAAAAATGGTTGAAATACACAAAAACTATAGCTTTGGAAAATGAAGTCCCCAGTAGAAAAGTTGGTAGTTATGTTAGCGTTACAATAAGTTGTATTGAGGGTTAAGCTATGTTACTGTATTTTGGGAAACACAGAGATTACATGTCTATAAACATGCTAAGAAAATGTGCAGTTATGTGCAAACATTTGGACATGAAAGCAAACAATTGGCCTTGTACATTTCCCAATGTTGATATGAAAATTGAGTTTATCTTCTTTCATTTCACAACGCATGCTCTCTAGAAATAGTTCCATGATACCCAGTTGAAGTGGGATACAAATTAAAGATTCAACACAGAGAATGTTAAGTGAATGTTAACAGATAAGTTTAGTAAAGATATAGATCTTAAAATTAGCATGGTATTTCAGATCCTATACAGGATCAGAAACATGCAGTTCTAATGTAGAGCAATGGAAATAATAATTCCACTGAGATTATGGAAATTATTTTATTTTATTTTTATTTTAAGATTTCCATTTGTCATCATGTTGATTTTGTACCATCCTACTATAAAGTAATTTCCACATGTAGTTTTTCTGTGTTCAATATGCTCAACATAAATATTTTTAAATAAATTTGTCTTTGTCGGTATCACTTATCATTACTATAAAATATTACTGATGACTGTATTATGTTCAGATTCTTTGTAAATGTTATTCTTAAGTGAGTTGGAGACATGGCTAAGCACATAAAAGTCCTAATTATTCTTGCAGAGGAGCCAGGATTGATATCCAGAACACTGATGGTGGCTAAAATTGTCTGTAATGTTGTTCCAGGAATTCTTTTATTTTTGCCATAGTTTTTTCAAGTGGACCTTGACCTCTGATGTAGTCTTTTTGTTTCCACTTCAGGACATGCAAGGGCAAGCTAATGTCTTTGGAGTGCTTTGTGTATACTCTGAAATTTGGGAGTAAGAAACTTTTATTAGAAATTTCCAAGTCTTTTGTTTATACTCAAGTTTTGACTCGAGCCTGTTGAAAGAATTGAAATTTAACACTATTAAACACAAAAATCTAAACACACTGGTTAGGAATCTGGACTGCAACCAAGTTTTGGGAAAAGTGTATTTTCTACTGTCTTTAAGACACACTCACACACCAAAAGCTATGTTCATAGCAGCATTATTTGTAATGGCAAGAACCTGGAAATAACCTAGATGCCCCTCAACTGAAGAATGGATTAACAAACTCTGGTACATCTACACAATGGAGTACTACTCAGCAGAAGAAAAAATAATTTCCTAAAATCCACAGGCAATTGGATAGAATTGGAGAATATCCTCCTTAGCAAGCTCTCACAAACCCAGAAAGAGAAGTAGGGCATGTAATTACTCATTAGTGGATTGAAAAAAAAAAGATGTCATTGTATACAAGAACTCAAGGCTAGAACATAACTAAATGACACAGTGTTTCACTTCTGCATTGATGGCCTCTGGCAGGGTTGTGAGTGAGGAAGGACTTGTTATCATTTTTCTTTTCTTTCTTTCTTTTTATTTTTAGGACTCATTGTCTTTAAGGGTCTGGCCAAAGGGACATAATTATGCTCCTGTAAGTAAATGAGCAGTATGAATGGGCTTTTTTGTAAATGGGGAGATCAAAAGAGTGGGTATGAAAGTGAGAGGACTGATAACTGAGTATGATAGGGTGCATGATGTAAAATCACCAAATGATAAATAAAAATATTATGCAAAAAAGAAAATAAATAAATTACCTTAACCAAAACAGAAAAATAAAAACTCAGTCCTTCACCTAAAATAGAAAATGTGTGTAAACTAGAGAACAAGGTATTGGTTTTGTTGAAGTATGAGTTCCTAGGTAGTAGTACTCTATCCAGATGTTTGTGTTATTGTTAATCAACCCATGGTACACTTTCACTGATGGTCATTCATTCATTGTAGTATTTTACTATTACAGGTTGAAGTGATTAAAAGCAAATATTAAATGCACAGTTTGTAGCAAAAGTTTTATTAGAGAAAAATATCTAGTGAAATAAAAATGTATAGAATTGATAAGAAATATTACTGACGTAGGAGTCAAATGGACAGGTCTTTAAAATTCCTATTCAATTAGTCAGCAGATGAGACCTCCTGGAACCAGGAATTCGTAATATTGACCACAATGATTCCCTACAGCTTAGTGTCATCCAGTATGGGTGAGGAGGTGGAAAATAAATGCTGAGCCCACTGCCAAGACCCTGCAGGAAGTTTTTGCCTGAACATAAATCTGGACATCTGATATCATCTGATATCATCAAATTACCATCCTGCTTATAACCTACATAGAATCACATCAGAATCCCAACACTTAAGGGTGAGAGTTGGAAGATCACCAGTTTATGACCAAACTGGCACATGAAGCAAGTGCTTGCCTAACCTCCAGTGAGATGCATAGAGGGATTAGAGAGAAGTTTCTGCAGTTATGAATGTCTACTGTTCTTTCATAGGACTCAGTTTCAGTTCCAGGCATCTGTGTCATATTTATAAATTGTATCCCAGATCCTAGATGATCTGCATTCACATCTCCAACATAAGTACTTGCCTTTCACAAATCAACCAACAATTAGAAAATAGTATCCAATAATATGTGGATGGTTCACTGGTTCTCTCCAACTAGATGTCACAGTAACATGTTTGAGCCTGTACTGAACAAGTGATTAACAAGTTTTAAAATGGCATTAGTTGATCTTTAAAACCATAGACCATTTTAACAAAATAATATTATGAACATGAAGCAAATAAGAATACATATATAAATTTAGAATCTAATATAAAAAACACTTACTATCATAGAATTTATTGTATCACAATATTGTATGAGAAAATGATATTTTAAGTAATATTCTCAGTTAGTAAGAAACTTAAATAAGAACACACTTATTTCAATATATAATTTAAAATTGCAATTTCATAGCAGCAACACATCAATAAGTAGAAAAGGAAAATATTGATTTACTGAAAAATGATGGAATACAAGAACTGACAAATAGGGTTCCGGGACTGGGTGCTGTCTGCAGAGCGCATACCCAAGCACTCTGTAGCAGACAGAGATAAACTCTGACTGCCATGGTCCCCCCAGCTGCTGCTGAGGAAATTTGCACAGCCACCACACTGCCTCCAACTGGTCAAACAGAGAAAGAGTGAAGACTGGAAATTAAGTCCCCTGCCCAGAGCAGAGGTAGAGATTGAGCAGACCTTTTCCTCAGAGGTGACAGGAGGCACACAACTGTCCAGGTGCCACCTAATCGTGAACCACTGAAGCCATGGGTAGAGGACAGTGGAAAAATTTACATATTATATAAAGAACAACAAGGTAACTCCAAAAGAAAGCAGCATCCTACACATACAAGACCTGAACTGAACAATGAGAGGAAACAGAAAGAAGCAACACCAAAAATTCCTTTATGATAATCATCAAAGCTCTCAAAGAAAATATGAAAAATAGTCTTAAAGAAATAGAAGAAAATACAAACAAAAAATTGGAAGATATGAACAAATCTATGAAAGAAACATGCCAGGAACTAAAAGCTGAAATACAAGAAATAAAAAAGGCACAAAATGAGGCAAAGATAGAAATAGAAAACCTGAAGAAAAAAACTGAAACCAAAGATACAAGCATAACAAACAGAGTTCAAGAGATGGAAGATAGAATCTCTGAAGTGAAAGACTCAGTAGCTCAAATAGATATATCAGTCAAAGAAAATAGTAAAACTAAAAAAGCCATAACTCAAAATGTTCAGGAAATCTGGGAAACCATAAAAAGGCCTAATTTGAAAATAATAGGAATAGAAGAAGGAGAAGAATACCAGGTCAAAGGCAAAGATAATGTTTTCAATGAAATCATAGAAGAAAACTTCCCTAACCTAAAGAAGGAAATGCCTATAAAGATACAAGAAGCTTACAGAACACCAAATAAATATGACCCCCAAAAAAGTCAGAGCGCCACATTATAATCAAGCCACAAAACATACAGAATAAAGAACAAATTTTAAGAGCTGCAAAAGAAAAGGGCCAATTTACATATACAGGGAGACCCATCAGAATATCACCTGACTATTCAATGGAAACGATGAAAGCTAGAAGGGCTTGGTCAGAAGTTATACAGACGCTAAAACAGCATGGCTGCCAAACTAGAATACTATACCCTACAAAATTATCAACCACCATAGATGGAGTAAACAAGATATTTCATGACAAAGTAGGATTGAAACAATATCTATCTACCAATCCATCACTACAGAGAGTTTTAGAGGGAAAACTCAAACCTAAGGACCCCAGATACACCCACGTAATCACAAACAATAATTCCACAGAAGAATACTCCAGAGAAAGGAAATACAAACAAGTTACCACCAAAAATGACAGGAAATATCAATCAATGGTCACTAATTTCCCGTAATATCAATGGACTCAACTCTTCTATAAAATGTCACACACTAACAAGATGAATACAACAACAAAAACCATCCTTCTCTTGCCTACAAAAAACATACCTCAACTGCAAGGACAGACACAGGCTTAGAATAAAGGGTTGGGAAAAGATTTTCCAGTCAAATGGTCCTAAGAAACAAGCAGGGGTTGCAATCCTAATATCTAACAAAGTAGACTTTAAGCTAAAAGCAATTAAAAGGGACCAAGATGGTCACTACTTATTCATCAAAGGAAAAATTGGTCAAGAGGAGATTTAAATCTTAAATATTTATGCTTCTAATATAGGGGCACCTACATATGTAAAAGAAACACTACTAGCTTGAATCCCACATCAATTCTTACACCCTAATAGTGGGAGACTTCAATACCCCACTTTCAACCCTGGATAGATCAACCAGACAGAGCCTCAACAGAGAAATAAGGAATCTAAATGAGGTTATGATGCAAATGGATTTCATAGATGTCTACAGATCCTTCCACCCAAAGGCAAAGGAATATACATATTTCTCAGCTCCTCATGGAAATTTATCCAAAATTGACCACATAATTGGTCATAAAGCAAATATCAGCAGATACAAAAAAAATGGAAATAATCCCTTGTAACATATCAGACCACCAGGGCCTAAAATTAGAGCTCAACAACATCAAAACCCAAAGAAAGCCTACCAATTCATGTAAACTAAACATCAATCAGTTGAACCATCTTTGGGTCAAGGAAGAAATTAAGAAAGAAATCAAAGTCTTCCTAGAATTCAATGAAAATGAATCTACAATGTATCCAAACTTGTGGGACACAATGAAAGCAGTCTTAAGAGGAAAATTCATAGCGCTAGACACCTATATGAAAAACCTTGAGAAATCCCACACTAGAGACCTAACAGCGCAGCTGAAACCCTTAGAACAATTAGAAGCAAACACACCTAGAAGGAGTAGACAGCAGGAAATAATCAAACTTAGAGCTGAAATTAATACAATTGAAACAAAAAGAACAATACAAAGAATCAACGAATCTAAGAGTTGGTTCTTTGAGAAAGTTAACAAGATAGATAAGCCCTTAGCCAAACTAATCAAAAAACAGAGAAAGAGTGTCCAAATCAACAAAATCAGAAATGAAAAGGGGGACATAACAACAGACCCCCAGGAAATACAGAGAATTATCAGATCATGTTTTGAAAATCTGTATTCCACAAAAATGGAAAACCTCGATGAAATGGACAGCTTTCTGGACAGGTACCATCTACCAAAATTAAATGAAGATCAGATTAGTTACCTAAACAGACCTATAAACCTTAAGGAAATTGAAGCTGTCACTAAAAGCCTCCCGAAAAATAAAAGCCCTGGTCCAGATGGTTTTAGTACCGAATACTACCAGACATTCAAAGAAGAATTACTACTGTTACTCCTCAAACTATTTCACACAGTAGAAACTGAAGGAATATTGCCAAATTCCTTCTATGAGGCCACAATTACCCTAATACCCAAGCCACTCAAAGACACAACAAAG
Organism: Sigmodon hispidus; assembly: GCA_004025045.1. Lineage (NCBI taxonomy): Eukaryota > Metazoa > Chordata > Mammalia > Rodentia > Cricetidae > Sigmodon > Sigmodon hispidus. The sequence continues at coordinate 1,097 of PVIH01021563.1, read as the reverse complement.
AAGGAAAATTACAGACCAATTTCCCTCATGAATATTGATGCAAAAATTCTCAACAAAATTTTGGCAAACCGTATACAACAATGCATAAAAGATATCATCCACCATGACCAAGTAGGCTTCATCCCAAATGCAGGGCTGGTTTAACATGGGAAAAACTGTAAATGTTATCCATCATACAAACAAATTAAAGGAACAAAACCACATGATCATATCCTTTGCTGAAAAAGCCTTTGACAAAAGCCAACACTCCTTTATGATTAAAGCCCAGGAGAGATCAGGAATACAGGGAGAATACCTAAATATAATTAAGGCAATTTACAAGAAGCCGACAGCCAGTATCAAACTTAATGGAGAAAAACTCAAAGAATTCCCACTAAAGTCAGGAACTAGACAAGGATGTCCTCTCTCCCCTTATCTATTCAATATAGTTCTTGAAGTTTTAGCTAAAGCAATAAGGGAACGAAAAGAGATTAAGGGCATACAAATTGGAAAAGAAGAAGTGAAGCTATCTCTATTTGCTCTATATTATGATTGTATACATAAGTGACTCACAAATTTTTTCCAAGGAACTGCTACAGCTGATAAACACCTTCAGCAATGTAGCAGGATACAAGATAAACTCAAAGAAATCAATAGCCCTTCTATACACAAAAGATAGAAGAGCTGAAAAAGAAATAAGAAAAACATTACCCTTCATATTAGCTACAAATAGTATTAAATACCTTGGAGTAACTATAACAAAAGAAGTAACAGACCTATTTGACAAAAATTTTAATTCATTGAAGAAAGAAATTGAAGAGGATATCAGAAAATGGAAAGCTCTCCCATGTTCCAGGATTGGTAGGATCAACATAGTAAAAATGGCAATTCTACCAAAGGCAATCTACAGATTCAATGTACTGCCTATCAAAATCCCAACACAATATTTTTTGGACCTTGAAAGAACAATACTCAGTTTCATTTGGAATAACAGGAAAGCCAGGATTGCCAAAACAATTTTACTCAACAAAAGAACCTCAGGAGGTATCACCATCCCTGACTTCAAGCTATACTATAGAGCTACAGTAATAAAAACAGCCTGGTACTGGCATAAAAAC
>PVIH01021562.1:13956-29538 GCA_004025045.1 Sigmodon hispidus | reverse complement strand
AAAAAAAAAAAAAAAAAAAAAAAAAAAAAAAAAAAAAAAAAAAAAAAAAAAAAAAAAAAAAAAAAAAAAAAAAAAAAAAAAAAAAAAAAAAAAAAAAAAAAAAAAAAAAAAAAAAAAAAAAAAAAGAATAGCATAGACAAATTGAATCCTAATTCTAAAGATACACATTCATAAAGCATTTGGAAATCTGAGTCATCATAAAAGAAGCTTCTCTTTTACCTGCATACATTTCAATTTGAAGGTATTGTAATATGTGTCCAATCAAGATTCCTAGATTTATCATCTTTTATGTATAAAAATTTCTTCCACTGATCTTTAAACCGTGATATATACCACATTTGTTCTTCAGTTTTACTGTTGTGGTTATTAACATTATAACAGCGTCACTTTGAGGGTTGGTAAAATCTTTTTCTATTCTGTAGGCTGTCATTTTGTCTTATTGGCTGTGTCCTTGGCCTTACAGAAGCTTCTCAGTTTCAGGAAGGTCCCACTTATTGACTGTTGTTCTTAGTGTCTGTGCTACTGATTTTATATTTAGAAAGTGGTATTTCCTACTTTCTTTTCTATCAAATTCAGTGTAGCTGGGTTTATGTTGAGGTCTTTGATCCACTTAAATTTGAGTTTCACTCTATTTGCATTTTTCTATACACTAATATCCAGTTATGCCAACACCATTTGTTGAAGATACTATCTTTCTTCCATTGAATATTTTTGGTCTCTTTGTCAAAAATCAGGTGTTCATAGGTGTGTAGTATGTAGTATGGCAGTATCTCAAAAAACTGGGAAACAATCTCCCCAAGAGTCCAACAATTTCACTTTAGGCATATACCCTAAAGATGCGCATTCACACCCCAAAAGCATTAGCTCAACTATTTTCATAGCAGCAGTACTTGTTTTTTTTTTTTTCGTCCTTCTTTATTTTTTATTTATCAAAAAAAAAAAACAGTAAAAAGAATTTAAAATGCGGAAGAGTTAACAATAACTATACAGAGGATAAGAATCATAAACATGGCTTATCAAGGGTGGAAATGCAAATAAGATTGCTACACATATATTTTCTTTGTGTTCAGCTTTCCCTCTGAATTTTTTTTCCATCCCTGTATATCCTTATTCAAGGTCTCTTCCCCCTCCCACTACATCTGGTCATTTTTCTTCTCTGCAACTCCCCATCCCCTCCCTTGGCTTGGAGCAGACAGTCCTATGGTCCCACTGACCCAATAATGCTTGGATCAGTCTTCACTCCTGGCCAAATCCAGTTTTGTCCCCCCTCCCTCAAGAGTGAGTCAGGTGTTCCTATAGTTGGACTGGGGTTTGAAGGGTCAGTCCAGGGTGTTTCTGATCCCAAGCTGTTCAGTGGTTGTGGTTTGCCGCTTGGGCATGCTTGGCTTTTTTTCTTGTTTGTTTGTTTAAAGACCACTAATGAGTGAGTACATCCCCTGCTTATCTCTCTGAGTTTGTGATACCTCACTCAGGAGGATATTCTCCAAATCCATCCATTTGCCTGTGAATTTTAGGATATCAGCTTTCCTTACTGCTGAGTAGTATTCCATTGTGTAGATGTACCACAGTTTGTTAATCCATTCTTCAGTTGAGGGACATCTAGGTTGTTTCCAGGTTCTTGCTATTACAAATAATGCTGCTATGAACATAGTTGAGCTAATACCTTTGGAGTGTGAATGTGCCTCTTTAGAGTATACACCCAGAAGTGATATTGCTGGGTCCTTGGGGAGATTGATTCTCAATTTTCTGAGAAACCTCCATACTGGCATAAAAACAGACTAGCAGCAGTACTTATAATAGCAAGAACCTGGAAACAACCTAGATGCCCCTCAACTAAAGAATGGATTAACAAACTGTGGTACATATACACAATGGAGTACTACTCAGCAGTGAGAAAAAATAATATCCTAAAATTTGCAGGCAAATGGATGAATTTGTAGAACATACTCCTGAGCAAGGTATCACAAACCCAGAAAGATAAGCAGGAGATATACTCACCCATCAGTGGACTTAAAAAAAAAAGATGTCATTTTATAGAAGAACTCAAGGTTAGAACATAGCTCATTGACACAGTGCCTCACTTCTGCATTGATGGCCTCTGATAGGGGTGTGAGTGAAGAAAGACTTGTTTTATTTACGGGTTTAGCCACAGTGAGTCTAATTATGCTTTAAGCAAATGAGCAGCATGAATGGATGTTTTTGTAAATGGGTGGATCATAAGTGTGGGTATGAATCTGAGAGGACTGATACCTGAGTTTGATGGGATGCATGATGTAAAATCAGCATATATATATATATATATATATATATATATATATATATATATAAAGAAAAGAAACTCACTTAGAGGTTAAAGTGTATACAATTGAGAGACAGCAAAAAATAATGTTTGATTAGTAATACAAGCTAGATAGAAAGTGAATGAGGTACAATACTTTGGCATTACCAAAACAGGATATATGGCAGGATTTTATTTTGAATTTGTCAATTGTTAATGGACTGGACTTTACTCATGTAATTATTGCTTATATATATTATATACAGTTATTGTACCTATTGTAAATAGTTTTTCTTAAGTTAGTTTTAACCTTTTTATTTTTGACACAAAAGAGGATATGTGGTGATATATTTTATATTTAGTAAAATCAGAATTCTTGATGAAAAACTAGTAACAATAACTAAAACTAATTTAAATAAAAGTAAAGTATAATATAACATAAAACAAAAACATTAAAAAAACAGTGTAATCTTGGGAAACAGAATTTCCTCATAAAATTTAACATTCTGTCTTAGAACTTCACTAGTCAACATTGAAAAGTCAAACACAATTACTATAAGTTAAACTTATCTTTCCCTCTATCTCAGTCACTGTCCACTCCCCTTTTTCAGGTACTTTCTATAAGAGTTGGTTTTAATACACAGGATTTGGATTACAACTTCATGCTTATCTTCAGATTTTATTCCTCCAAATCATGCCACACAAAGAAGACAGGCAACAAAAATCCTTTTACTTATCCAATGGCAGCTGAGTCTATTGTAGATGTGTGCACCATTATAGCAGAGTTTCATGAGGAGTTTACAGGATATTCCTGTTATATGGCAATGTTCTCTTCTTTTACTGATGCTATATTTTTGTTGCTACACTCACATTCTTTCTGTTTGTAGAGAATTGAAACAAGAGGACATCTCTTGCTTCATACATCATGTGAGAAGCCTATGACTCAAGCCATTGGTAATTTTCTGCATCACTAATTTAAACCCTAAGGAAAGTCTGTTCCTGCTATGATTAAATCCTGGAGTGTATGGGTAATAATAGTTCTATTGTCCTTAAAACAATGATTTTTTTTTCATAAAATCCAAAGACTTTTAAAATCTAATTATGATTTTTAAAATTTCATTAATGCCATTTTTGTTTGGTATTTTATGTATAATCTGCTTTGTTTGCTTAAGCAAATCATAATTAATAAAAGACTTTTCATAATGCTATTGACAGTAAATCTATCACAAAATGTTTCATATTCTTTACTCAAAATTACCCATTGAACTTATTCCCACCCTGAGTTCATTTAAGCATGTTTTTGCAGTTGTTTTCTAATGAGTTTCTTAATGGAAAATATGCTTCAACATCCCTGCTCTGAATGATTCAGTTGAATTTTAGGTTAGATGGTTTTGCAGAATTATATGTTAGGATGATTTAGCCTAGACTGTTTTTGATTTAGCTTAAGTCAGACATAGCCCTTTACAATTTTTCTATCTTTGCATTTTTAAATAACTGATAATTTTATCTAGTTTCTTGTGCATTATGTTCCTCTAATATGATACCCTCACTATATCTGTGGACATTACTACATTTTATTGCACAAATCTCTTTAAGTTTTCTCAAATGCAACATGAAGAAACTCACTACTGACTAACACTGCATTATCTATGGGTTATATGAGCTGATCCACTGTATTTCTCTGGCAAAGCTAGCCTACAGTCTCATAGAAGCTCACATCAGGGTGGTTTTGTAGAATAGATACTTATTTTTCAGTTACATTAAATCTTACATCCATCATTGGGAATGTTTTCTTTCTGGCATTAACCCAGTAATTAAAACTCTATTTATTTTATAATAATTCCAGGACATTACAATGTCTATGTTTTCATAGCTACATTGACCATTAAGCAAGGGGGAAAAAGATTGCTATGAAAAAATGGGATATAGCTTCTCCATATCAGAGGTTACACACATCAGTATTTTCTATAGTCTGTTAACCAGAAACGTTATATGGCCCCATTATAAACAGTTTAAAGGCTGAATGACATGATGATGTTCATATAATGTAATGATTAGCATCTAACATTACTGCAAGAAGGTAGGTAATAATAGAAGGTTTCATAAGAATTTAGAAGATTTCCGATATTGCCATGTTTATCATTGTTGTTCCTACTATACTCAGCAGTGTAATTAATAACTTCATAGGCAAAGCACTTCTTGGAGAAGCTTCTTTATTAAATTTATCTAAGTGTGATAGCATAAAAGATAGCAGAAATATAGCTTAGAAAAGTTCAGTAATTAAAGACAATAATAAAAGATTTTTTTAGATATTCTGGGACTAATTTTTAATGTGTCCCAAAAGTAATTATTTAGAACAAGGGCATCATAGTTTGATTTCAGATAAAGTGTCCCACTTGGATGGCAAGAAAATAAAAAAGAAGCCAGTCACATGAATGAACAGCTGTGATCTCAACTCAATTAATGGGTGGATTTGTTTAGATTCATTTGTGACAGTGATGCAGTTTTTGTTTCAATTAAGTAAATGAAGAGAGATAATATTATCAATCATCCCCATGGAACCCTTTATGATTGGAACCTGGAGTACAAGGTTAGAAAAACTGAAAGGAATAGGATTCCTGAACTTGGGAAATGCTAATCTTTTTATACATTAAATGTCTGAAATTATCTTCTGGCCCTGTTCAGTGTAAGCTTATATATCATTTACTTCAACTCCACAAATACTGGCTAGATTTCTTATAAATCTTTAAAAAAAAAGATTTGACAAAAATACAGAATTTTATGAGTTTATTAGCATTTTGAGAAATGGTCAATTAAGGTTATAAGATTTTTACAAGAAAGGCACAGTTTATTTACATACACCCTATTATGTCTTCACAGGAAATTAAAATTTAAAAGGTACCCACATTTTACCAGTATTTTGGGGAAAATGGACATGAATCTCAAACTTGGTCTTAAATCTTTTCTACTAAGAATCTATAACTCAGAACCAGGAGAGATGACTCAGCAGTTAAGAGTTGATACAGAGGACCAGAATTTAATTCCCAATACCTACATAGGATGTTTCATAACTGTTTGTGCTACAGTTCCTTGGAATCTGAGAACCCACTGAACTCTGAGGACAGCCAAACATAAAAGTACATTTACACCCCTGGCACATATAAACATAAAGTTTTTAATTATTTCTAAGAACAGAATGCATTGTTTAGGTTTTGTCTTCAACCTTACCTGATTAATACTTAATATTTATGATTAAAACTATAAAATATAAACAATAAATGTATTTCTGTTTATGATAATTATAATATTGTTTTATACTTATAAGTATAATATAATGTTATAATATAATTTTATAAAATTACAGAAGTATCATTGTCCTAGTAAAGAGTAAGTGCCAAATTAATTCATTACATATGGCACAATATATTTAGCTGAAGTCCTCAAAACTTGAATTTACCTTATGAAACTGACTGCATTAGATACCTTCATATCAAATTGTTTGTTCTCTGTTTCCTAGTATTGATAAAATGTGATCCTGTTTGAGTAGTGAGATAATATTGGTTATGAGAGGCATGGAAGAAATATGTAACTGAAAAGAATAGCATGACCTGTTAGCTACTAATTATAACTATGAATTTTTTAAAAAATTAAAAATTCTAATTTTATTCTACATGAAATATGTTTTCCAGAGCTACAGTCATCTAATTTATAGCATATATGCACATATATGTGTATATAATTACATGTCATTTAAATAAGCACATAATGACATACTTAGTTTTGATGGTTCTCTATGTTTAATAATTTACTTGTGGCATTTTTGGTGTGTGTGTATATGTAGGAGAGAGAGAAAGAAAAACTCTGTGTGTGTGTGTGTGTGTGTGTGTGAGAGAGAGAGAGAGAGAGAGAGAGAGAGAGAGAGAGAGAGAGAGAGAGAGAGAGAGGATGGAGATAAAGACAGATGAGTGAATAATTGTGTCTTTTAGTGAGGGAGTACAGATATGAAAATGCCATCGTGTATATGTAGGCCAGAGTTAACAGCCTTGGATGTTAGTATTTACTTGGTCTTTGCCTGATGTATGGTCTCCTCCTATTCACTGCTGCAGATACCCACTTAGAGGGCATGCAAGGTTGACCCTGTCTCCTGGTCAATATAAACTGGAATTAGATGCTTAGTACCTTTTATCTGGTTTTCATGTGGGTTCTGAGCATCTGAAGTCAGGTTTTCTGCATTGCACAGCAGACACTTTATGCACTGTCATCTACTTAGTACAAGGATGTTCAAACAATTTATACATAATGATTTTCTTAACTTGGAAAGTGCATATAACACTTCTCTGGTCTACTGAATTGTATATTCCATTCAAATGTATAGGTTTTATACATAATTAACAACTTAAAATTAGCAAATTATTCAATACCTTTTTTTTTCTGAAATGCCTTATACTATCACTGACATGCAAATATGTCCATGTCATAAATCTTAGACTTTGTGGACATGAATTATCATTTATCATGGTCATCTATATACAAATGTTTTTATTACCTTTACACTCTTGTGTCCTTTGCACACTTATATGTTATGTGCAGACTATTCTCTCAGTGCCCTGAGAGGACAGAACTAGCTGATACTCCTCTAATTAACACCCATCTCAAACTCCCCATGGCATTAATTAGTTTAAATTCTTCACTTGAAATTTTTTCTCCTTAAAAATTAAATTTACTTTTCATTAAAATCATGAACATCAAAACATTTTCAGTTTCAGAAACCTGTCATATTCTTCCATGATCATGTCAATTAACTGTCAGTTTTCTTTACCATAATTTTGGCATCCAACTGTCATTCTCCTTATAATTTTCACTACCTTGGTTTAGCATCTGTTTATAGTTCTTATGAATTGTTCCATTCATTGCCACTGACTCAAAATTCTCCATATTTTCCGTTTTCTTGCCAATTCTTGTTTTGGATGTAAAATCAATCTGTAACAGCATAGAATCTCTCCAACATTCTATTTAGTTCTTTGAATTGGGATTTCCTTACCTTTATTTTCAATTTTTTATTTAATTTTTTTTATTTCTACCTCTGCTCCCCTACATTCCCTCCTCCTCGTCCCTCCCAGTCCTCTCTCAGCCTCCCCCCACCCCATGCCCCAATTCATTCCCCAAGAAGGTCAAGGAGTCCTAAGGGGGTCAGTTCAGTCCAACTTATCCAGTTGAGGTAGGTCTGAGTCCCTCATCCCAGCAATTTTTTTTCATTTTTTTAAAGATTTTTTATTCTTTTGTGATTTTACATCATATACCCCATGAATCTCAGTTGTCAGTCCTGTCAGTTTCATACATATTCTTATGACCTCACCATTTACAAACAAGTCCATTCATAAGACTGAGTTAGGTGATCCTTTGTAGGGAGTGGGCTCTGAGGTGTCAGTTTATGCACAGGAACATAGTCTGATCCTACTACAAGAAGCTCCACAATCTGCCCACATCATTTGGCAGTCCTCTTCCTTTGGAGGGTTTGCTTCCTTTCCCTGAAGATTCCTCAGCGATTATTTCTGAGTCAGTGAGCTCCCAATAGCTATCTCTGTGGGTGTCCCCTCATAATCCTGATCCCTTTGATGAAGGATACTCTCTTCACTCTCTCTCTTTTCAGATGGACCTGGAGGTCAACCTGGTGCTTAAATATGGATCTCTGCTTCTGCTTCTCTCCATTGCTGGATGAAGGTTATATAATGACAATTGGGGTGGTTACTTATTTGATTATAGGACAAGTCCTGTTTAGGCACCCTCTCTACTATTGCTTGGAGTTATAGCCAGGAACAGCTTGTGGATTCTTGGAGGTTTCTTTAGCACCAGGTTTCTTTCTAACTCCACAGTGGCTTCCACTATCAAGATATCCATTTTTTTTTCTCCCTCTCTGGTGCTCCTCTCATTCAACGATCTCATTTTCACATGATTGAATTTCATCACCCCTTGCTCACTCCCCATTAAGATCCTTATTTTCTCAGGAGAGCCTCTCTGTTTTCCCTTCTCAGGAGAATCCATGGATGTCTCTCTTAAGTTCTTCCTGTGACCTAGCTTTTTAGTGGTGTGGTTTGCAACCTGGATATTCTTTGTAGATTAAGTGTTTTTGTTCATAATGAAATGCATTATACTTTGTACATAGTAGTATGAGTGGATTATGGCCTAAAATAGTGGTTCTTTTACTTCCTAATACTTAAGCCTTTTAATACAATTATTCATGTGGTAGTGATCTCCAATCATAAAATTATTTCATTCCTACTTCATAACTGTAATTACTCTTATTTATAGATAATAAAGCTTTAGAAAGTTTCAATTTAAAATGTCTTTTTTCCCTATGAATATTAAAACCTGTGCGTGATTCAGAAAAGGTTTTCCAAGTGGAGTTTAGTGGATGTCCTCATGTAGTTAGAAAGAGTCTGGAAATACTCCGTGTGTTGTTCAAAACACCCAACCAGACAGTAGAACTTAGGAAAGTCTTTCTGCCGTAGAACTGCTGCTTTAACCTTAATTGAGCCACAGACAGCTCTCTGTTACCGTGTGTATCTTCTCATTAGTTTTCGTTTCACTTCATTTTGCTTTTGTGGCTTTGAAGTCAAATGTCTTTTCCTGTATCTCAGGCTGGCTTAGAGCTAACTGTAACCTAGACTGGCATCAAGCTCAAAACTATCCTCCTGCCTCAGGCTCCAAAAAGCCTCAACATGCTTTAAGGAGTTTTACAAATTGAGCTAAAAGAGACCATTAAAGTTCTAGTGGGAAGAATTGTTCATGCTTTTACTAGCTGGAAACAGTCTGGCAAACTTATTTAGCTTTAAATTGCAACAGTCTTTAGTAAATATGAAGAGAGTCCAATTTAAATTGCCGAACCATGGAAATACAAACCACTAATCTGACTCCTGTAGTTCCAGAGAGATGCCTCAACTCTCTAGGGCACCTGCTGCCTCTCCCGAAGAACTGAGTTTGGCTGTCAGCACCCCCTCTGTTGTCTCACAACCACCTGTAACTGTAGTTACTGGATATCTGACTCCTTCCCCAGGCATGTGGTATACATACAGACACACAAGTATACACATACACAGAAATAAAAATAACCTTTTAAAAATTGATGAGATCTGGTTCCCTCTTCTGTGTACTATATTCACAATAAATGAATAAATAAATCTTAAAAAAGGAAGTATCTAGTTAAAATAAAAAACGTAAAGCCTAATTTATTTTAACTTATTTTATGGCATTCACACAAACATGCAATTTTCTCAGTAGTATATATCTAGAAACTTAAGGATACAATGTATCTTATTATTGAATCAAAAGTTTTAGTATTGTTGAAACATTTCTACAATTAATATTTGTAGCAAATTTTTTCCACATATAATGGCAATGTTATATCACATTTTAAAAGATTTAATGCTCACATGACATAGTTTTTATTTTTTCAATACTTTTAAAGCAACTATATTTACAGTTTCTTTTGATTTTAAGATTTAGTCTAACAATCTTTTTATTTTATAAGTTTTGTTTAAATTTTAACCTACTTTCTAATTAAAAAATAAAGTACTCTCAAAAATCAAAATATATAAAAGATTAATGTCAGAATTAAAATGCTAAGGCAAGGAGCTCAAATATTCCTTAAAGAAAAATATATAAATAAATTTCAAATACCTGAAAAAAGATTAGAATTTTATAGAGTACTCTGTTTTCTCTTGGCTTCTCCTCAGGACAGACTCAATTCTGGTTTATAAACCACATGGTATTGTAGGTTCTCACCTCAACTAATTGATTTCTTCCCAGAGTTTTCCAACCCTGCTACACCAAGGCCTCATTTGCCTCTTCCAGTGCCTTCTGGGGGAATACTTATAATAAACTTTTTATTTGAACAGTTATTCAGTTCTTTGTCCAAACTAGTTTACTATTGTATTACTCCCTACTTAATTATGTATTTTAGTTCTTAAGTCAGGTGCATAGTAATTTACATTTAAATTACTCTTTCTTCAACTTTTCTTTGTTCTTGCCAATGTCCTTCCAGAAAGGAATGAGGATATAATATATACTCATTCCTTTTGTAGTCATAATCTTAATTATTACTTCCTATATATTCTTGTCCAATTATACATACATATACACCACTGGACTGTGGTAGAAAATGTGGATGTCACATCCTTGACAAGTCCTCTTTGATGTTGTTACTTACCTCAGCCTTAATTACTTCCTAACATCTATGCAATTATCTCTCTCTTTCTGGTAAATCTTGTAAGTTTATTATGTGAGTCTCAATTTGCTAAAATTTATAAACTTTCAATGATACCAATAAAAATCTGTAATTGAGAAAGAATTTAAGAAACTTTTTTGGACTGAACTGATTTCATTCTTCTTCTAAAATAAATATACATTTTTTAGTCATCTTTGTGCCTAAAAAGGATATTCCTACAGTTTTTATGTAACAAAGTTTTATGTGTATACATTCTAATCAACTTTCATAGTGACAATAGTTATTTTTCTTCTTATATCTATTTATTTATCAAAATCTATGTCTATATAAAAGACTGATTTATATAGAAATGTCTATTAAAAAGACATAGCATTGAGGATATCTTAAAAGGAGAAAATTGATAAACAGCTTTAAATTTAATAATAGTTGAAGTTAGTTCATGCTTATGTAGGCATCATAAATCCTGAAGATAACTATTCTCTGTGTCTCTTTTCTATGAAATACATGGAACATGAAAAATAAAATGGAAGGCACCTCAAGCCAGGTTAGGCTGAGCTAAAAATAAAAAAAAGCACACTGGGTCCCAAGTAATGGCCACAGATGCACTATGCCCCCCAAAATTTTCTGCTAAGTGGTAAGCAGTCCTTCTACAGTCAAACCAGAAGGGTTTTTTTGCTTATTTTTTTTTTTTGGATGATGTTGTTTGTTTATTTGCGTTTTCTGTGTGTTTTAAATCACTTTATTCATCCATCATCTTGCAATGATATAAGAATGCTTTTGCTTAAAGTCTACTAATGAGTGAGTACATCCCCTGCTTTCTCTTCTGGGTTTGTGAGACCTTGCTCAGGAGGATATTCTCCAAAACCACACATTTGCATGAGAATTTCAGGATATCATTTTTTCTTACTGCTAAATAGTATTCCATTGTGTAGATGTACCACAGTTTGTTAATCCATTCTTCAGTTGAGGAACATCTAGGTTGTTTCCAGGTTCTTGCTATTACAAATAATGCTGCTATGAACATAGTTGAGCTATTGCCTTTTGAGTGTGAATGTGCATCTTTAGGGTATATGCCCAGTAGTGGTATTGCTGGATTCTTGGAGAGATTGATTCCCAGTTTTCTGAGAAACCACCATACTGCATTCCAAGGTGTCCAAATATGTTTACACTCCTACCAACAGTGGACGAGTGTTCCCCTTGCACAGCATCTGTGTTTTTGATCTTAGCCATTCTGATAGGTGTAAGATGTTATGTCAAGGTTGTTTTGATTTGCATTTCCTTGGTGGCTAAATATATTGAATATTTTTTCAAATGCCTTATAGCCATTTGTAATTCTTCTTCTGAGAATTCCCTTTTTAGTTCTGAATCCCATTTTTTAATTGGGTTACTTAAGGTTTGGGGTTCTAGTTTCTTGAGTTATCTATATATTTAAGAGATCAGTCCTCTGTCACAAAGAGGGCTGGTGAAAATATTTTTCCATTCTGCAGGCTGTCATTTTGTCCTATTGACAGTGTCCTTGGCTTTGCAGAAGCTTCTCAGTTTCAGGAGATCCCACTTACTGAATTTTGTTCTCAGTGTCTGGCCTACGGGTGTTATATTTAGAAAGTAGTCACATGTGTGAATGATGTGGAGGGTATTTCCCACATTCTTTTCTATCAAGTTCAGTGTAGCTGTGTTTATCTTTGACCCACTTGGGTTTGAGTTTTGTGTAGGGTGACAGGTTTTGATCTAATTCCATTTTTTGACACACTACCATCCAGTTATTACTACACTATTTGTGGAAGATACTATCATTTTGCCATTGAATATTTTTGGACTTTTTGTAAAAAATCAGGAGTTCATAAGTGTATGGGTTAATGTTAGTGTATTCAATTTAACTCCATTGATGCACAAGTCAGATTTATGCCAGTACTAGGCTATTTTCATGACTATAGCTCAACACTATAACTTGAAATCAGGGATGGTGATTCCTCCCGAGGGTTTTTCTTTTTCTTTTTCTTTTTTTTTTTTTTTTTGATTTTTTATGATGAATAAAGACATGTTTTTTATCCATGTGTCCCATTGTTCAAACTAACTTCCCCCTTCCACCAATCCCAGTCACTCTCTCTTCTCCCCGTCACCTTACCTCCTCTCCAGCAAGGGCAGGAGGTTCCAAGGTCCCAAGGCAGCTTAGTTCAGAATCAACTCCAGTCAGATCCTCTTCCACACCCCAACATCAAGACTGGGTCAGGGGTTCTTCTGGATGGAATGGGTTCCAAGGTGCCGCTCCAAGGTGTTTCAGATTCCAACCTGTTCACTGGTTGTGGTTTGCAGTTTGGACATGCTTTTTTTGTTGTTGTTTAAAGTCCACTAATGAGTGCGTACATTCCCTGAATTTCTTTTTGGGTTTGTGATACCTCCAACAGAAGGATATTTTCCAAATCCATCCATTTGCCTGCAAAATTTAGGATATTATTTTTTTTCGTACTGCTGAGTAGTACTCCATTGTGTAGATGTACCAGAGTTTGCTAATCCATTCCTCCATTGATAGGTATCTAGGTTGTTTCCAGGTTCTTGGTATTATGAATAATGCTGCTATGAACATAGTTGAGCTAATGTCTTTGGAGTGTGAATGTGTGTCTTTAGGGTATATATATACAATATTGATATTGCTAGATTTTGGGGAGAGTGATTCCTAGTTTTCTGAGAAACATCCATACTGCATTCCAGAGTGGCTGAACAAGTTTACACTCCCACCAACAATAGAGGAATATCCTCCTTGTTCTGCATCCTCTTTTGCATAGGCTGTTATCTGTGGTTTTGATCTTAGTCATTCTGGCAGGAATAAGGTAGTATCTCAAAGCTCTTTTGATTTGCATTTTGCTGATGGCTAAAGATGTTGAGCATTTTCTCAAGTGTCTTTCAGGACTTGTAATTCTGCTGAGAATCCCTTTTTTGTTCTGAACCACATTTTTTTTTTGATTGGCTTATTTAGGGTGTGGGGCTCTACTTTCTGGAGTTCTCTATATGTTTTAGACAATAGTCATCTGCCACTTCTAGGGTTGATGAAAATCTTTTCCTATTCTGTAGACTGTTGTTTTGTCTTATTGAGTAAGGCCTTGCTCTTACTGAAGCTTCTGAGGTTTTAGGAGGTTCCACTTATTGATTGTTGTTTTTAGTGTAAGTGCCACTGGTGTTATATTTACGAAGTTGTTACCATTGTCAATGCCTTGGAGCGTATTTTCCACTTTCTTTTCTATCAAGTTCAGTGTGGCTGGATTTATCTTGAGTTCCTTGATCAACTTGGATTTGAGTTTTGTGTAGGGTGATATAGGCTTGGATGTATTTGCGTTTTTCTATAAACTACCATCCAGCTATGCCAACTCCATTTGTTGATGATACTATCTTTTTTCCATTGAATATTTTGAGCCTCTTTTTCAAAGATCAGGTATTCATAGGTTTTTGGGTTAATGTCAAGTTCTTCAATTCTATTCCATTGATACACCAATTTGTTTTTATGCAGTACCATGCTGTTTTCACTATTGTAGCTCTACAGTATAACTTGAAGTCAAGGATGGTGATGCCTCCTGAGGTTCTTCTGTTAAGAAAATTTATTTTGGGAATCATGGCTTTCTGTTATTCCTAATGAAATTGAATATTGTTCTTTCAGTGTCTGTAAAAAATTGTGTTGGAATGTTTGATGAGAAGTGCATTGAATCTGTAGATTGCTTTTGGTAGAATTGCCATTTTGTTGATCCTTCCTATCCAGATACATGGGAGATCTTTCCATTTTCTGATTTCCTCTTCAATTTTTTTCTTCAGTGTTTTAAAGTTTTTGTTAAATAGATCTGTTGCTTCTTTAGATATATGTACTCCAAGGTATCCAGTGCTATTTTCAGCTATTATAAAGGATGATGTTTCCCTTATTTCTGTTTCAGCCTATTATTCTTTAGTGTATAGGAGGGCTACAGATTTCTTTGAGGTAATCTTGTATCCTGCTACATTGCTAAAGTTGTTTATAAACTGTAGAAATTCCTTGCTAGAATTCTGTGAAACACATATGTATGCAATCAGATCATCTGCAAATAAAGATAATTTCACTTCTTCTTTTCCAATTTGTATCCCATTAATCTCCTTTCATTCTCTTATTGCTTTTGCTAAAACTTTGAGAACTTTATTGATTAGATACGGGGAGAGAGGACATCCTTGTCTAATTCCTGATTTTGTGGAATTGCTTTAAGTTTTTCTCCATTAAATTTGGTGCTGGCTTGTTGTAAATCACCTATATTATATTTAGATATTTTCCTTTTATTCATAATTTCTCCTAGACTTTTATCATAAAGGAGTATTGGATTTTGTCAAAGGTTCTTTCAGCATCTAAATATATGATTCTGTGGTTTGTTTATTTCAGTTTATTTATATAAAAAATGACATTTATGGTTTTTTTGTTTGTTGAACCATCCCTGCATTTCTGGTATGAAGCCTGCTTGATCGTGGTGGATGATATTACTTTTATATTGTTGTATAAGTTTTGCCAGAATTTTGTTGCAAATTTTAGCATCAATTTAAATGAGGGAAATTGGTCAATAATACTTTTTCTTTGTTGCATCTTTGAGTGGCTTGGCTATTAGTGTAATTGCAGCCTCATAAAATGAGTTTGGTAATATTCCTTCAGTTTCTAATGGATGAAACAGTTTGAAGAGTAATGATAATAGTTTTTCTTTGAATGTCTGGTAGAATTCTGCACTGCACTGAAACAATTTGGAACTTTTTTTTTTTTTTTTAACTTGGGAGGCTTTTAATGACAGCTTCAATTTCAATTTCAATTTCCTTTATGGTTGTAGGTCTGCTTAGGTATTTGGTTTAATTTTGGTAAATGCTACCTGTCCAAAAAATCTGTCCATTTCTTTCTTCTAGATTTTCCTTTTTTTTTTGGAATATTGATTTTCAAAGTATGACCTGATAATTCTCTGGATTTTTTGGAGTTCTGCTGTTATGTCCCCCTTTTCATTTCTGATTTTGTTGATTTGGATAATTCTCTCTCTCTCTCTCTCTCTCTCTCTCTCTCTCTCTCTCTCTCTCTCTCTCTCTCTCTCTCTCT
>PVIH01021562.1:0-13856 GCA_004025045.1 Sigmodon hispidus | reverse complement strand
ATGTCTACTCCTTCTAGGTGTATTTGCTTCTAATTGTTCTAAGGTTTTTAACTGTGCTATTAGTTCTCTAGTGTGGGATTTCTCTAGGCTTTTCATATAAGCATTTAGTGCTATGAATTTTCCTCTTAAGACTGTTTACATTGTGTCCCACAAGTTTGGGTACGTTGTGAATTAATTTTCATTAAATTCTAGGAAGACTTTGATTTCTAACTTAATTTCTTCCTTGACCCAGAGGTGCTTCAGTTGAGTGATGCTTCTTAGTTTGCATGAGTTGGTATGCTTTCTGTGATTTTTGATGTTGTTGAACTCTAACTTTAGGCTCTTGTGGCCTGGTATGAGATAAGGGATTATTTTCATTTTTATATCAATTGATATTTGCTTTATTACCTATTATGTGGTCAATTTTAGAGGAAGTTCCATGTGGTGCTTTGAAATATGTATATTCCTTTTATTTTGGGTAGAAGCTTCTTTAAACATCTATTAAATACATTCGCATCAGAACCTCTGTTAGACTCCAATTTTCTCTGTTGAGTCTCTGTCTAGTCGACCTATGCATTAGTGCAAGAGGGATACTGAAGTCCCCCACTATTAGTGTATGAGAATTTATGTAGTTTTTGAGCTTTATTTGTATTTCTTTTACATAGATAGGTGTCATTATATTAGTGCCATAAATATTCAGGTTTGAAATCTCATCTTGATCAATCTTTCCTAAGATGAATATGTAATATCTATCCTGGTCACTTTTAATTGATTTTAGTTTGAAGCCTACTGTGTTATATATTAGGATGGCAACACCAACTTATTTCTTAGGACCATTTGGTTAGAAAATTTTTCTCAACCCTTTATTCTGAGCCTGTGTCTGTTTTCAATGTTTAGATGTGTTTCTTGTATACAACAGAACGATGGCTTCTATTTTGTATCTATTGTGTTAGTGTGTATCTTTTTATAGGTGAAGTGAGTCTACTGATATTAAGGAATATTAATGACCACTGATTAATAGTTCCACTTATTTTGGTGGTAGCTTATATGTATTTCCTTTCTCTTTGATTTTCTTCTGTGGGATTACTGATTTTTTGTGGTTTGATAGGTGTATCTGGCATCCTTAGTTTGGAGTTTTTCCTCTAATGCTTTCTGAAGGGCTGGATTTGTAGGTAGGTATTGTTTGAGTCTGACTTTTCATGAAATATCTTGTTGACTCCATCTTTGGTGATTGATATAGGAATCTAGGGTATAGGAATCTAGGTTGGCAGCCATTTTTGTAGTGTCTGTATAACTTCTGACCAGGACCTTCTTGCTTTCTTTGTTTCTATTGAATAGTCAGGTATGATTTTGATGGGTTTGCCTTTATAGGTAAGTTAGCCCTTGTTTTTTGCAGATCTTAAAATCTTTTCTTTGTTCTGTATGTTTTGTGGTTTGATTATTATGTGACTAGCAGACTTTTTTCAGGGGTCAACTTTATTTGATGTTCTATAAGCTTCTTGTATCTTTATAGACATTTCCTTCTTTAAGTTTGGAAAGTTTTCTTCTATGATTTTATTGAATCCATTATCTGTGTCTTTGAGCTGGTATTCTTCTCCTTCTATTCCTATTATTATTCTCAGGTTAGGTCTTTTCATGGTCTCCCAAATTTCCTGAATGTTTTGTGTTATAGCTTTTTGGGTTTTAGTGTTTTCTTTGACTGATGTATCTATTTCCACTATTGAGTCTTCTACTCCAGACATTTTCTCTTCCATCTTTCAGATTCTGCTGTTTATGCTTGTATCAGTAGTTCTATCTCTTTTCTGCAAATTTTCTATTTCACCTTTCCCTCATTTTGTGCCTTTTTGATTGCTTCTATTTCAATTTTCAGTTTCTGAAATTTTCTTTCATTTTTTGGTTTTCCTTTTCTTGGTTTGTTTCATGGATTTGTTCATCTCTTCCAATTTTTTGTTTGTATTTTCTTCTATTTCCTTAATTTTTTTATATCCTCTTTTAAGGCTTCACTAATCTTCATAAAAGTGCTTTTGCTGTTGTTTCCTTCTGTTTCCTCTTCATTACTCTGTTCAGATCATGTAGTTGTAGAACCACCAGTTTCTTCTGGTATTGCCTTCTTGTTCTTTATGTTGTTATATGTATATTTACACTGGTGTCTGCCCATGACTTCAGTGGATCACAATTAGTCAGCTTCTAATCAGTTGTGGCTAGAGATCTTGTATGTCTCCTGTATGTTCTGAGCAAATGGTCTGTAGGATCTCTGGCTCTGCTCTGGGCAAGGTTCTGAGTATCAAATGCCTCAGTTCTTCTATGATGAAGCAGTTTTCCCTGAAGTTGGGGCCTGGCTGATCTAGGTCCCTTCTTATAAGGGTCCTTTCATGAGGCCTCTCACAACTAAAGCATAGAACCTCTCTGCTATCTAGAGTTTGAGATCAGAACCCTGGGTGTGACCCCGATCCCGGAGAGAAATTCTCTGGATGGGAAGCCCAGGAGCTGGAATCTGCTCATTTCTGAGTCTGCTGTGGACAGGGATCTTAGTTTCAAAGTTCTCAACGTTTTTTTTTGTTGTTGTTGTTGTTTTGTTTTGTTTTGTTTTTTTTTTTTGAGAAAAACTGTTCTGGAAATCCTGGCTTTCCTGTTATTCCAAATGAGACTGAGTATTGTTTCTTCAAGATCTGTAAAAACTTTGTGGGGATTTTGAAAGGAATTGCATTGAATCTGTAGGTTGCTTATAGAATTTTTTCTATATTTTAAATTCTCAGTGCTTTCCTACTTAGTCTATGTTGAGAGTGTTTGCATTTCCTTAGCTGGCTTTTTGTTGATGATGGTTGAACACTCAGCAATAAAGGAAAGTTCTACCTGCATAGTATCTGGTCTGAAACTAATTGTATAACCAAGTCCATTGGCTTTCACATAGAAAACTTTCTGTTGAGAGAAGATAATGACAGAAATAAATTCTTAAGTGATTGGTGAAGTATATTGTTTATTGTAAAACAGATGCTTTTCTAAGCTTATTAAAAAAAGAGGCAGCTTGCTATTTTTTGTTGTTGTTGTTTCTATTGATGGGTTTATTCAAGCTAAAAGCAAATGTACTTCATTGAATCTGCCATTTCATTTCCTGAATTATTAACAGTACATTTGACTGCAAATGCAAATTATAATTTGAAAAATTTTGAGAACAAGCTATAAGTGAAGTTTGATAGCTTTTTGGCCATTAATAGAAAGCAAAAACACAGGATTAGGAAAATACTTTATTAATCAAAAAGATAAATTACATGCACAAATACCCTGGAACTAAATCTTATATTACATGAGTAATTAAAATAACTTTAGATTTTCAACATCATAGGGAAAAATATGAGAATGCCTTTACAAAATAAGAGTTTTTAGAAAGCTGTATAAAAATAGCATTTACATGAGGTACATATGTAATAATGCTTTAAAGACATGATACTCTTCAATATAAATTTATTTTTCTACTAAAATATATTATAACACCAGGATTTTACTGTCTACAGTTTTTTAAATTTAATTTTTCTTAAGAACAGTGAATTCCAAATAGACATTACCTGATATTATCACAAAGGAGATTTTTAGATATTTTCAGAGTCAATAAGCTCCCAATAGTTTTTGTCATCTGTCTTTGTAGATTTCTTCAGCATGGTCTTGACCTCTTTGCTCATACAGTCTTTTTTCCCTCTTTTGAAGTAAACTCTGGGCTCAATACAGTGCTTATCTGTGGATGTCTGCTTCTGCTTCTATCAGTTTCTGGACGAAGATTCTAAAATGACAATGAGGATGGTCATTGATTTGATTATAAGGGAAGGTCAGTTTAGGCACCCTCTGTCTCCTTTATTGCTTAAATTCTTAGTTGGCATCATATTTATAGGTTGTTATGTATTTCCCAAACACAATGTTTTACTCTAACTCTATAATGGTTCCCTCTATCCAGATATGTATTTTGTTGTTCTCCTTCTCTGTCCCTTCCCTAATTCAACCTTCCCATTTCCTAATATTTTCTTCCCACCTCCTTTTAACACTCCCCCTTATAGTCTCAATCTATTCAGAATTCTTAACTATTTTCCTTTCTGAGCGTGTCCATTGATGTCTTTCTTCATTTCCTCCTTGTTACCTGTCTGCTCAGGAGTTGTGGACTGTAGCCTGGGGAAACTACATGGAACAGAACTAGGCCTTCTGAATGTTGATAACAGTCAAATGGTCTGGAAAATTTGTGAGGCCTATGGGATGGGGAACAGAAAGTATTCCTTTTGCATAAACTGTCTTCTAGGAGCTAATTCTCTACAAAGGAAAGCCTTGCTCAGCATTGATACTGGGAGGTAGGAGGGTTGGTCCAACCCCAACTGTATATACAAGACTTCATTGACTCACTTTGAGAGTTTTAACACTATCAGGGAAATGAATGTTGGATTGGGGAGGAAGCTGGTGGATGACTGTGAAGAGAGGATAATAGGAGAACGGTGATGGGTATGTTTAAAAGCAAAAATCCTTTGAAATTAGACTGAAGGGGTTGGAGAGATGGCTTTGTTAAGAGCACTGGCTGCTCTTCCAGAGTTCAGTTCCCAGCAACCACATAGTGGCTCATAACCATTTATAGTTGGATCCGTTGCCCTCTTCTGGCTTAAAGTTGTATATAGAAATAGAGCACTTACATTTATAAAATAAATAAATCTCAAAGCAAAAAATTCCTCATAATTATTTATTATAACACTTAAAAATCATTTTTATAGTAGTGAAGAAGAGTTTGGGGAGATTTCATATTTAATCTGATTGAGAAAATCATCCAACTCTAATCCAAATAGTTTCTATAAATTTTCATACAAGTTGAATAATCATATTGGTATGACAGCTACTTGTCTATTTAGGTTTCAGATGTGTAAATAATGGAAAATTTCACAAGTAGAAACTATGTAGGATGCATGTGTTAACTTATAGTGATGCATATATGGCATATCATCCCCTTACCTTTCTTTTGGTAAGTCAAGCAAATGTTTGAAAAGTTAATGAGCACATATATTTTACACCAGGACTTCAGTCACCTCTACCTCTTCTCTTAGCATCCCCCCCCCACCTCCCTTTTGCAAACTCCCAATCCATTCCATCTCCTTTCAGAAAAGGACAAAAATTCATGGATATCAATAAATCATGACATATCAAGTTTCAGGAAGACTAATCACTTCTCTTTATAGCAAGGCAGGGAAAGGCTACAAAGTATAAGGCTTAGGTTTCAATGGTTATGTAAAAGATTTAGACAGTCGCTGCTTCTATTGTTAGGTATATTGGAAGAAGATCAAGCTACACAAATTTCAAATGAATGTAGAATTATTACAACATTCCTATGCAGGGTTCCTAGTTTTAAATTCAAATTCTGTGGACTCCTATGACTCCTGATCAATAGATTCTGTAGATTTTCTGGTTATGTTCTTGACCCTTCTGGCTTCTACAATCCTTTCTTTCCCTTTTCCCACAGAATTTTCTGACCTCAAGCTATCTGTGGGTCTCAGCATATGTTTTATTAAATATGTAGTTTCTGGCATGGATTAGCCCCAAGATATGGACAAGCAGTTCCAATGTTCCAATGAAACACACAGAAGCTTGTATTAATTTTGTGCTGATTAACATATGGTTCAGACATATTCCTATCTAGCTTTTTCATCTTATCTTAATCTATTTCCATTAATCTGTTTATCCATGTGTCTTGATACATTTTGTCAGAACAGCATGGTTGCCTTTTCTCCTTTTCTCTCCATCTACTTGCATCTCTCCTATTGTCTCTCTGGCATCTCTGTTCATCTTTGTTCTTCCTGTTTCTGAGTTTTCTTAGTCTGGTAGCCCTGTCCACACTTCCTGTCTGCCTTCTGCCAATCAGCATTTGTATTAAAACAGAAGGTAGGAAAATTATTTACAATGTAACAGAACATAACCCAACTACAGTATTATTCAGTGCCTGGATGAAGACTCTCTGATGACAATTGGTTTAGGTATCAATTTATGAGTATTGCAGAATATCCTTAGGCATTTTTACATTGATTTTTTTTCTCTAGTTCTACTTTGTTTTATCCCAGGTCTTTGGACCATCTAGCTACTAAGTCTTGGTTCTCTGGGCAGTGCCAGCAGAGTGTTCACTCTTATGGTCTGTTTCTGAGGCTGGAACAGTAATTTGTTGGCCATGCACAAAATCTCTATGCCATCCTTGTCCCAAAACATTCCATAATCAGGAAAGACTGTATGTTGATATTTGTATGGCTGGCTTGATGTCCTAGTCTCTCCACTGGAAATATTACTTGGTCAGAAAAGATGGTCAATCCATACTAAATATAGTTAGGATTCATGGCTGGGGTCATCCCTGTAAATTCATTGGATTTTCCCTTGCCATAGGTTTTTCTAACTGAACCTGAAATGCCCCCCCAAGTCAATACATTTGGTACTCTCTCCTTGGAACCACACCAGGCTGACCCTCAGGTGCTTTCTCTATCTGTCCTCAGTCCATCCATTAAAGCACTTTCATTTCCTTTCCCAGGGAGATCTATGCATCTCCCCATTGAGACTTCTTTGTACCTAGACTCTCTGAGTCAGTCGATTGTTGAATGATTGCTTTTAACTTTAATGTTAATATTCAATTATGAGTGAGTGCATACCATATTTGTCTTTCTAGATCTGAGTTATCTCATTCAGGATGATTTCTTTCAGTTCCACTTGTTTACCAGCAAATTTCATGATGTTGTTTTTAACAGCTGAGTAATACTCCACTGTGTACATATACAACATTTTTAGAAATCTATTTCTTAGTAGAGGAACACATTAGGTTGCTTACAGTTTCTGGCCGTTATGAATACAGCTACAGTAAACATGGTTGAGCATCTTTAGGGTATATGCCAAAGATTGGTATACATATTCTCAAGTTTCTGAGAAACACCCATATTGATTTCCAAAATGGTTGTAAAAGTTTCTACTACTGCCAGCAATGGAGCAATATTGCCCTTGCCCCATAACCTTTCCCACATGTCATGTCAATTGTGCTTTTTATTTTAGCCATTCTGACAGGTATATGAAAGAATCCCAATGGCCTTTCCTTTTGAATTTTCCTCCTGGCTAAGAATGTTGATCATTACTTTGTTTCTTAGCCATTTGAGATTTTTCTGTTGAGAATTTTCTTTTCTTTTTATTATGAATAAAGAAGTCACATTTTCTCTCCTTGTATATCCTTATTCAGGGTCCCTTCCCTCTCCAAACATATAAGGTCATTCTATCTTCTCCACATCTCCCCATCCCCCCCCAAGGGCGGGTGATCCCAAGGTCCCAAGATTGCTTAGTTCAGCCTCCATTCCTGGCAAATCCAGTTTTCTCCCCCCAACATCAAGACTGAATCAGGTGTTACTCTAGGGGGGAGAGGGATCCAAGGTGTCAGTCCAAGGTGTTTCTGACCCAAGCTGTTCAGTGGCTGTGGTTTGCAACTTGGGCATGCTTTGATTCCTTTTTTCTTTGTTTGTTTGTTTGTTTAGAGTCCACTAATGAGTGAGTACATCCCCTGCTTATCTTTCTGAGTTTGTGATACCTCTCTCAGGAGGACATTCTCCAAATCCATCCATTTTCCTGCAAATTTTAGGATATCATTTTTTCTTACTGCTGAGTAGCACTCACTTGTGTAGATGTACCAAGGTTTGTTAATCCATTCTTCAGTTGAGGGGCATCTAGGTTGATTCTAGGTTCTTACTATTACAAATAATGCTGCTATGAACATAGTTGAGCTAATGCCATTGGAGTGCAACTGTGCATCTTTTGCGTATATACTCAGAAGTGGTATTGCTGGGTCCTTGGGGAGACTGATTCTCAGTTTTCTGAGAAACCGCCATACTGCTTTCCAGAGTGGCTGAATAAACTTACACCCCCACCAACAATGGAGGAGTGTTTCCCTTGCTCTGCACACTCCCCAGCATAGGCAGTCCTCTGTGTCTTTTACATTAGTCAATCTGTCCCGGTATCAGGTGGTACCTCAAAGTTGTTTAGATTTACATTTCTCTGATGACTAAAGATGATGAACACTTCTTCAGGTGCCTTTCAGCCATTCATACTTCTTCTGCTGAGGATTCCCTTTTTAGATCTGAACCCCATTTTTTGATTGGGTTATTCAAGGTTTTGGGCTCTAGATTCTTGAGGTCTTTGTATATCTTAGAGATCTGTCCTCTATCACTTGTAAGGTTGATGAAAATCTTTTTCCATTTTTTAGGCTGTCTTTTGTCCTATTGACAGCATCCTTGGCTTTACAGAAGCTTCTTAGCTTCAGGAGATCCTAATTATTCATTGTTGATCTTAGTGTCTGTGCCACTGGTGTCATATTAAGGAAGTGGCTGCCTGTGCCAATTTGTAGAATTATATTTCCTACTTTCTTTTCTATCAAGTTCAAAGTGGCTGGGTTTATGTTGAGGTCTTTGATCCACTTGGATTTGAGTTTTGTGCAGGGTGACAGACTTGAAACTATTTGTATTTTTCTACACACTACCATCCAGCTATGGCAACACCATTTGTTAAATATACTATCTTTGTTCAACTGAATATTTTGGGCCTCTTTGTCAAAGATCAGATGTTCATAGGTTTTGGGGTAAATGTCTGGATCCTCAATTCTGTTCTATTAATCCACAAGTCTGTTTCTATATCAGTACCAGGCTGTTTTTATTACTGTAGCTCTATAGTATAACTTGAAGTCAGGAATGGTGATGCCTCCTGAAGTCCTTCTCTTGAGCAAAGTTGTTTTGGTAATGCTAGTTTTCCTGTTATTGCAAATGAATTTGAGTATTGTTCTTTCAAGGTCTATAAAATAGAGTTAGAGAAAAAAAACTGAAATAACCTCTTGTATTTTATCAGTTCACCATGGATTAAAGCTGAATTTCAAAAAATACAGAATGTGTATAAACTAATAGAAACTGAGTAATGCTCAGTGATATCACCACTGAGTCAAAGAAAAAAATGTATTTAAACACTTCTTAGAATTTAATGAAAATAAATCAGACCATATTAAAAATTCTAGGACACAATAAGAATGGTGCTAAAAAGTAAGTACATAGAACTTTATTATGTCTACATAAATAATTTTCAGAGATCTCATACTAGTGAGAAAACAACACACCTGAAAACTATAGAACAAAAAGAAACAAAAAACCAAAAAGAGTATAGTGCAGGAAACAATAAAACTGAGGGAAGAAATAAATAAATTGGTAATAAAGAAAACAATATGAATATTCAATTAAACAACGAGTTGGTTCCTTGATAAGAAAAACAACCTAGGCAAACACTTATCCAAGCTAACTAAAAGGCAGAGAAAGAATGTCTAATTTATCAAATTAGACAGAAAAGTGGTGGCATAACACCAGATACTGAGAAAATCCAGAGATTCTTTATGTTATATTTCAAAAAGCTTTACTCCAGAAAATTAATATATATATATATATATTTGAAATAAACTATTTTTGTTAGATACCACATACCAACACTAAATGAAAACCAGATTTACAACTGGTTTTGTAGATTGATAATCACTACCTAAGTAGAAGCATGCACTAAAAGTTTTCCAACCAAAAAATCTGAGGGCCAGATCATTTTTAGTATAGAATTCTGCCAGACTTTCAGAAAAGAGATAATACTAATAGTTCTAAAATATTTCACACAATAGAAACAGAAATAACATTGCTAATCTGTTTTTATAAGGGCATACTTACCCCAGTACTCAAACCACAGAAATTTGCAACAATGAAAGAACATTACAGACCACCCTTCCTCATAAATATTAATGAAAAAATCCTCTATAAAATTCTTGAAAACTGAATCCAAGAACACATTTATATAGTCCTCAACCATGATCAAGTAGGCTTCATCCCAGAAATGCATAGATGATTCAACACTTGTAAATCTGTCAGTATCTTATAAACAAACTGAAATGGTAAAAATGTCTTATATGATCATCTCATTATATACTAAGAAAAACCTTTGACAAAATCGCACATCTCTTCATAGTAAAAGTCTTGAGGATATTAGAGATACAAGGAACATACCTAAATTTAACATAAGCAGCATACATCGAGCCATTAGTCAACATCAAATTAAATGAAGAGAAATTCAAAATCTATACAATATAGTACTTGAAGTTCTAGCTGAGTCAGTAAGACAACTAAAGGAAATCAAGGGTATACAAATCTCAAAGGAAAATGTCAAAGTATCATTATTTGCAGATGATGCAATCAAATACACAAGGGACCTCAAAATCTTACCAAGGTACTCCTAATAAAATACCTTTTCTGAAGTGGCTGGATACAAAATCAACTATAAACAATACAAAACAGTAACCCTCCTATAGATTAAAAAATAAAGTGGCTTAGAAATATACCAGGTAAACAACACCTGTCACAAAAACTACAAATAATATTAATTTGCTTGTTGGTGAGCTTCTTACTGTAAAGGAGTTTGATATTCCATGTACACAATGAGAATTGAAAGATACTAACCAATCTTGTGAATTAGTAATAGAGATTTGCCTATATCAGGCAACCAGAAATCTTACTTCTCATAAATAATTGCCTTTTAAATTCAGGGAGATAAAATATATTCATTTGTTTTTGAAATATCTGAAGCAATTATTATGAAGATGATAGCTAGATTAAGAAATAGTCAAGAACAAAAATACTGCCTATAAATCTTTTAGTTTGATTTATCATGATTGCAGATATGACAAAACTCCATTCTGAAACTCTTGATATCTTGGGTGGGCCTCAGAGTTAATGTAATGTAAAGTGGGTCAGAAGAACCACAGAGTGCTTCATAAGCTAATAAATACTTCAAAGAAGATGATATAGTGAGTTATTTATGTACCAGATGGTTCAAAGAATAGTTAACTATGGAAGGTGATGAGGTAAAGGGAATTGATCAAGCATAGTTAATTGGGGAGAAATGGAATTAAAACTGCAAAAGTTGATAAATTTGTATAGAATTCTCTTAGTTTCAATTTTCCCTCCTTGATTAAAAATAGTAGTGGTGCTCTATTTGTAGTATATGGAGGATTTATTTAATATTAGAAGTTTATCTTTTAGTTTTAGAACACTGAATAATAGTCATCAAAATTTTTTTATACCTGCTGTTTTTGAAGTAAATACATATCATTTTGCCAGTGTGTGTGATGTTTTAACTATTTCATGAACAAAATGATATGTTCTCTACCTTGTAGAATTAGCTATGAATAATGTTGACATATTAATATCAACACTGATCCTTTCATTTTCAGAGGATTAGCATCCTGCTGTGTAGTTATTTTCATTACAATCTTTGACAACAATAATTTTCTTTTATTCTCTTGATCCTCATTCTATTTATTATTACTCTTTAGGAAACTATTTTGTATTTTTTTTTGCAAAATTTAAGTAAGAAATAGTGCAAATTAAAAGGAAAATATAACCTTTACAAGTAATATATGGGTTCAACATGATTTTGGGAAATAGAAATTCTTAATCAACACAAAAATTATTCTTTACCAGCATTCAACATACATGTATAGATCAAAAGATAAAACAAAGCTTAACAGGACATTAGATTGAATGAACAGGTTATATTTACAACTTTGTAAGTATAACATATGTAATATAAGTATATGCAACACATGCATGACATTTATGCATGCAATAACAGTTATTGAAAAATAGAACCCTGGATTCAATAGAGTGGGACAGGGTATATGGGAAGGTTTGAATAGAGAAAATGAAGGCCTGAATGTTATAATTTTATTATAATCTCAAATATAAAATTAGTAAAGTTAAAATTTAAATATAAAAAATTGATATGCATTTTTAAAAGCTTAAATTCTTGTCTCATTCTGAGATTCAGCACTGACTTCTCTGTGCTAGTGAAACAATTTATATGGTTTGTATTTCAAATTTGTTAACTAATACTGTTATAACAATGGATATTTACATGTCCTTTACTGTTTACAAGGTACTAAACAGAGACAGATGTGGTGTCTAATGCTTGTAATCCCAACACTCAGGAGGATTGGGAAGGGAGTCCATAGATTCAGTGGAGTCTGAGATATACTGAAATTCTGTCTCAAATATAAATAAGTAAATAAATATACCAGATTAGCTACCACAAAGTTTTGAAAGCCCTAAGCAGCTGAAACTACATTGTCAAAAGTCTAAACATTGATGAAGTTATAATAAACATATTATCTCAACACATAATGTATTCTCAAAATTGTTACTAGTATCAAGAAATAACAAAAGACAGTGTTTTCAGCTTGTTGATTAATATACAAAAAATAATAGTCTATATGGAAAAAGTGTCTCAGGACATCTGGAGTTTTCAAGTGGTTCTTTGCTATGTATAAATTTACTTCTTTTATTATTCAATAATATAGCTTCTCTACCCACTACTCTTTCTGCTACCAGTTTCTAACAGCAATTTAACTTATACTCTATTTTATCATTGAACAAAAACTCGGTTTCAAGCTTTGAAAATGGTAGCCAAAATGATATCTTTATTTTCTGAGTATTTTGATTTAGCAAAGCAATTTCACTAGTAAATAATTTCCATTTTTTTTTACGTTCTCTATGCTTTCTAGAGACTCAGGGAAGTGTTCCCCTATCTCAAGTGCAAGTTCCTTCTTAATTAGTGAACTTGGCAAGAGCATGCTCTGGTCCTATTTTGTACTCAAGCATGGAAGATTAAGTCAAAGTAAACTAAAGAATAAGGTTGACTGGATACTTAGATCTAGTCTCACATCACTGTCTTTTGTCATGAGATCTTTACTTGTAAATCCCACACTTTCTAGTTTGTGAACACCTTGCAGATTTCTACTCTGATTCAGTTCTAATAACTCATATTCATGCAGCACAGCAGACACGTAGCAAACTGCATTTCTTCCCTTCTGATGGTCTGGCTATTTTGTGTTGACATCAAAGATTCAAACTACAGAGCCTTAAGAGGAAAGGGTTTTTGAAGCTGTCTATGCCTCAATACCAACATTATAGACTAAAATTTATCTAGTCTATGTTAGTTAGTATATATTGGACAAATGAGAATTCCTCATTTACCTTAAAACGCATCAACCAGAGATATATCATTTTGATACCTAATTCACATTCAACCAAATTCAATTTTCTCCATTTTAGTACATCAAAAAAATCAAACAATCAAACAAAACAAAACTGTGATTCAATCATAATGGTTGAATATTTTTAAGATTCTTCCCTGATGCAAGAAACTGTTAATCTACCTCTTAATAAAATATTTCTTGCTTGTTCTCTTCTTTCTTTTGATTCTGTCACATATTACATCCTGACTGCAGTTTCCCCTTCTTCCTCTCCTCCCAGTCCTGCTTTACACTTCTTTTTTTTCTATCCCTTCGTTTTTTTCCCTTTTTTCTTTTGTATTTATCAAAAAAAACAGTAAAAAGAATTTAAAAATACCGAAGAGTTAACAATAACTATACAGAGGATAATAATCATAAGCATGGCTTATCAAGGGTGGAAATGCAAATAAGATTACTACACATATATTTTCTTTGTGTTCAGCTTTCCCTCTGAATTTTTTTTTCCATCCCTGTATATCCTTATTGAAGGTCTCTTCCCTCTCCCACCACATCTGACCATTTTTCTTCTCTGCAACTCCCCATCTCCTCCCTTGGAAAGGAGCAGACAGTCCTATGGTCACACTGGCCCAATAATGCTTGGATCAGTCTTCACTCCTGGCCAAATCCAGTTTTGTCCCCCCTCCCTCAAGAGTGAGTCAGGTGTTCCTATAGATGGACTGGGGTTTGAAGGGTCAGTCCAGGGTGTTTCTGATCCCAAGCTGTTCAGTGGTTGTGGTTTGCTGCTTGGGCATGTTTG
>PVIH01021561.1:6486-29775 GCA_004025045.1 Sigmodon hispidus | reverse complement strand
GAGAGAGAGAGAGAGAGAGAGAGAGAGAGAGAGAGAGAGAAGAGAGAAAGAGGAAAAAAAGATAATCTATTTGTCCAACGTTTGTGTGTCTGTCGGTCTTTCTATGGCTGTGCCTGTCTGTGTGTATGAGAGTAAGAGAGGAAAAAGGACATAACGAATTAATAGATTTTTCTCGTGTGTGTGTGTGTGTGTGTGTGTGAGAGAGAGAGAGAGAGAGAGAGAGAGAGAGAGAGAGAGAGAGAGAGAGAGGAGGAAAAGAGAAGGAGGGAAGGACAGGGAGAGAAAGGGGGAAGGAGAGAAGCAATGAGTGTATGGTCCAATGTGTATGTGTGTGTCTTTCTGTCTGTCTGTGTCTGTCTGTCTCTGTTTGTCTGTGTATGTGCCTATGTGTGTGTCTGCGTGTGAGAGAAAGAGAAAAAGTGGGAGTGAGAGAAAGAATAATGTATTTGTCAAATGTGTGTCTGTCTGTCCATCTGTATGTGCCTGTTTGTGTGATAGAGAAAGGGAGAGAAAGAAAGGAAAAATATATTTGTGCAATGTGTGCATGTGTGTGTGCATGCATGCACGTCTACCTGTCTGTCACTGTATGTTCCTGTGTCTGTGTGTGTACCTGTGTATGTGTGTGAGAGAGAATAATGTATTTGTCAAATACGATGTGTGTCTGTCTGTCTGCATGTCTGTCTGTGTATGTGTCTGTGTGTCTGTGATAAAGGGTCAGAAATAAAACTATGTGCATTCTGCATGTGTGTCTATCTGTCTGTGTATGTGCCTGTGTTTGTGTGTTAGACAGAAAAAGAGAGAAAGAATTCATGTCTTTTTTCTATGCGTCTGTGTCTCTGCGTGTGTCATTTTGTCTGTAGCTGTCTCTGTCTGTGTATGTGTCTGTGGGTGTGAGTGTGAGTTGCGTGTGTGTATCTGTCTGTCTATGTATGTGCCTGTATGTATAAGACAGAGAAAGGGACAATGTTTGTGTGTGAGAGAAAGAGACAGATAAAAGGAGAGATAGAGGAGGGGAGGGGGAAAGAGAAAGAATGAATTATTGGATCAATGTGTGTTTGTCTGTCTGTCTGTGTCTATGTGTATGTGTGTATGGGACTGTGTGTGTCTCTGTGTGTGGGAAAGAGAAAGTGAGAGAGAGATAAAACAATGTATTTGTCAAACGTGTGTGTGTGTGTGTGTGTGTGTCTGTCTGTCTGTGTATGTGTCTGTGTGTGTATCATAGAGAAAGGCAGAGAAAGAAGGAAAAAATATGCTTTTGCAATGTGCGCATGTGTGTTCATCTGTCTGTCTGTCTCCATCTAGGGATGTGCATATGTGTATGTGAAAGAGAGAAAGAAAAACGGAAAGAAGGAATGAATGTATTTGCCCAGTGTGTGTATGTTTGTCTATCTGCCTGTCTGTCTGTTGCTATCTGCGTATGTGACTGAGTATGTGTGTGTGTGATACAGAGAGAAAGGGAAAAAAGAGAAAATATAATGTATTTGACTAATGTGCATGCGCGTGTGTGTGTTTGTCTGCGTGTGTGTGTTTGTGCCTTCCTGTCTGTCTCTGTCTGCCTGCCTGTCTCTGTTTTTCTGTCTGTCTGTCCATCTGTCTGTCTATGTATGTGCCTATTTGTGTGCATGCATGTGTGGGTGGGTGGGAGAGAGGTGGAGAGTTAAAGAAAGAGAGAGAAAGAGAAAAAGGATAATCTATTTGTCCAATGTGTATAGAGAGTGAGGGGAAGAGAAAAAGAATGGAATAATGTGCTTTCCCAAAGTTAGTGTATGTGTGTCTGTCTGTCTGTCTTTCTGTCTGCCTGTTTGTCTGTCCCTGTCTGTCCATGTAAGTGCCTATGTGTGTGAGAGTGTATGTAAGAGGGGAGGAGAGAGAGAGCATTAAAGATAGATAATTTATTTGTCCAATGTTATTCTGTCTGTCTGTCTGCCTGCCTGCCTGCCTACCGGCCTGTCTGTGTATATGCCAGTGTGTATGACAGACAGTAAGAGAGAAATGGACAGAAAAAAAATGAATGAAGGTGTGTGTGTGTGTGAAAGAGAGAGAGAGAGAGAGAGAGAGATAGAGAGAGAGGGAGGGAGGGAGGGAGGGAGGGAGGGAGGGAGGGATAGAAAGGGGTGAAAGAGAGGGGAAGAAGGGAAGGATTGAATATATTGGTCCAGTGTGTCTGTCTGTCTGTCTGTCTGTGTCTCTGTTTGTCTGTGTATGTGCCTGTGTCTGTCCCTGTGTGTGTCAGAGAGACAAAGTGGGAGAGAGAGAATAATGTATTTGTCAAATGTGTGTGTGTCTGTCTGTCTGTCTGTCTGCATGTCTGTCTGTAAGTGTATTTGTCTGTGTGTGTGTCACAGAGAAAGAAAGGAAAAATGTGCAATGTGTATATGTGTGCAGGCACGTGCACGCTTGTCTGTCTGTCTGTCTCTGTATGTTTCAGCATCTGCCTCTGTGTGTGTGTGTGTGTGTGTGAGAGAGAGAGAGAGAGAGAGAGAGAGAGAGAGAGAGAGAGAGAGAGAGAGAGAGGAGGAGGAGAGTTAGAGATAGAAAGATAGGGAGAAGAGAAAGTTTCCAATGTTTGTGGGTCTGTCTGTCTGTCTCTCTGTGTATGTGCCTGTGTAAAAGACAATAAGACCAATAAAGGGACAGAAATAATGAATAGATGTGTTTTTCCAATGTGTGTATGTGTGTGTGTATGTTTGTGTGTGTGAGACAGAGAGAGAGAGAGAGAGAGAGAGAGAGAGAGAGAGAGAGAGAGAGGGGGGGGGAAAGGGAAGGAGAGGGGAAGGAGGAAGAGACAGAATGAACTAATGTGTTTTTCCAAAATTAGTATGTGTGTATCTATCTGTCTGTGTTTCTGTCTGCCTGTCTGTCAGTCTCTGTCTGTCCATGTAGATGCCTCTGTGTGTATGTGTGTGTGTGAGAGAGAGAGAGAGAGAATTAATGTGTTTGCCCAGTGTTTGAGTCTGTTTGTACATGTTTATGTTCCTGTGTGTATGTGAGAGAGACAAAAAAAGGGAGAGAATGAAAGTATTTGTCCAATGTGTGTGTATGTGTGTGTGTGTGTGACTGAGAGAGAGATAAAGAGATAGAAACAGAAAGAATGAATGAATTTGTCTAATGTGCATGTGTCTACCTATCTGTGTGTGTGTATGTGTGCGCGTGTGTAACAGAGAGAGAGGGAGAGAGAAAGAAAGAATGAATGCATTGATCCAATCAATGTGTGCATGTATATGTGTGTGTGAAAGTGTGTCTTTCTGTGTGTCTCTGTCTGTCTGTGTATGTGCCTCTGTGTGTGTGTGTGTGTGTGTGTGTGTAGGGAAATGGGGAGAGTTAGAGAAAGAGAAAAAGATAATTTATTTATCCAATGTGTGTATGTGTGTCTGTCTTTCTGTCTGTCTGTGTACATGCCTGTGTGTATGAGAGTAAGAGAGATAAATGGACAGAAAGAACGTTTGTTTACCAATGTTTGTGTGTGTGTGTGTGTGTGTGTGTGTGAGAGAGAGAGAGAGAGAGAGAGAGACAGAGAGAGACAGAGAGACAGAGAGACAGAAAGACAAAGAGACAGAGAGACAGAAAGAGAGAATGAATGTATTGGTCGAATGTGTGTGTTTGTGTGTGTGTGTGTGTGTGAGTATGTCTTTCTGTCTGTGCCTGTGTGTCTCTGTCTGTCTATGTGCCTGTGTGTGAGAGGGAGAGGAGGGAGAGTTTGAAAGAGAAAGAAAGAGAAAAAAATAATCTACTTATCCTATGTGTCTGTGTGTGTGAAAGAGAGAAAGAGAGAGAGAGAAATGAACGCATTTGTCCAATGTTTGTGTGTAGTGTGTGTCTGTCTCTCTGTTTGTTGGTGTATATGTGCCTGTGTGTCTCTCTGTGTGTTTGTGTGTGAGAGAAAGAAAGAAAAAATGTATTTATCCAATGAAAGAACTTTTTTAATGTGTGTCTGTCTGTCGGTCTGTGACTGACCTGTGTATGTGTGTGTGTGTGTGTGTGTGTGTGTGTGTGTGTGTGTGTGAGAGAGAGAGAGAGAGAGAGAGAGAGAGAGAGAGAGAGAGGAAGAGGAAGAGAGGAAGAGAGAGAGAGACAGAGATAGAGATGAAAAGAGAGAGGAAGAGAGAGATTGGGAGACTTAATGTATTTGTCCAATGTATGTATCTGTCTGTCTGTCTGACTGTGTGTCTGTGTCTGTCCTTGAATTTGCCTGTGTGTGAGAGAGAGGAGAAAGAGTGAATGAGTTTGTCCAATGTATGAGTCTTTGTGTGTATGTGTCTGTTTGTGTGTGTGTGTGTGTGTGTGTGTGTGTGTATGAGAGAGAAAGAGAAAGGAAGAATGAATTTCTCCAATATGTGTATGTGTCAGTGTGTCAGTATCTGTCTGTCTGTCTGTCAATGTACTTGTGTGTGTGTGTGTGTGTGTGTGTGTGTGTGTGAGAGAGAGAGAGAGAGAGAGAGAGAGAGAGAGAGGAAAGGAGTATAAAGAAGAATGAATTTTTTCCAATAAGTGTGTGTGTGTGTGTCTGTCTGTGTGTATATGTGCCTGCATGTGTTTATAAGACTGAGAGGAACGAAAGACTGAATAAATGTATTTGTACAATGTGTGTCATCTATCTGTCTGTGTATGTGTATATGCATGTATGTGAGAGAGAGGTAGAGAGAGATAAAAGCTAAAAGAGTAATGTATTTGTCCAATGTGCTTGTGTGTGTGTCTGTCTGTCTGTCTCTGTGTCTGCATATATGAGAGAGAGAAATCATGAATGATTGTATTTGTCCAATATGTGTGTCAGTCTGTGTGCCTATCTCTCTGTGTATGTGCCTGTGTGTGTTAGAGAGAGAAAAAGGAGAGAAAGAAAGAATGAATGTGTTTTACCAGTATATGTGTGTGTGTTTGTGACTGCTTCTGTTATTCTGTGTATGTGACTCTGTGTGTGAGAGAAAGAGAGAGAGAAAGAGAGAAAGAATGAATATATTTGCCAACGTGTGTCTTTGTGTCTGTCTGACTGCCTGTCTCTCTGTCTTTGTATGTGCCTCTATGTGTGTGTGGGGGGGCAATTTGAGAGGGAGATAAAGAGAAAAAGAATAATGTGTGTGTCGTTTGCCCAATGTGTGTGTGTGTGTGTGTGTGTATCTCTCTCTCTCTTTCTCTCTCTCTCTCTCTGTGTGTATGTGTGTGTCTGTCTGTCTGTCTGTCTGTGTGTGCCTGTGTATATGAGGGAGAGAGGGAGAGAAAGAGAAAGAAACAATGAATGTAAATGTATTTGTCCAATGTGTGTGGGCGAAGGATGTCTGTCTGTCTATCTGTCTGTCTATGTATGTGCCTATGTTTGTGTGAAAGAGAGAGAAAGGGAAAGAAAGAATGAATGTATCTTCCAGTGTGTGTGTATGTGTGTGTGTGTGTGTGTGTGTGTGTGTGTGTGTATGTTTGTCTCTCTCTGTGAATGTGCCTATTTCTGTGAGATAGAGAGAGAGAGAAAGGAAGAGAAAGAAAAAATTTTGTCTAATATGTGTGTGTGTGTGTGTGCCTGTCTGACTCTGTCTGTCTTGTATGTGCCTGTGTATGTGTGAGAGAGCAAGCAAGAGAAAGAATAAATGAATGGATTTGTCCAATGTGTGTGTATACATTTGGAGTTTTCTGTAGTGTGCCTACTAGCTCCCAAATTAAGAGACAAGAGACTTGTCATGAGTGCTCAGTCTCAGCTTAGCCTTTTCACGTTTCTCTCCTCTTGTGAGTTCTTCTTTCCTGCTCCCTCTTGCTAGCTAGCTGGCCTCCAGTCTCCCTGGAATCTCTTTTTTTTTTCTTCCTCAAGCCTCAATTCCTCCTCCTATTTACTCTCTGTGCCCATAAGTCAGGCCTACACATACTCCCTTGCTATTTGCCCACTCAGCTTTTTATTAGGCCAATCAGGCACCTTAGGCAGGCAAGGCAAAACAGCAACACATCTTTGCACATTTAAACAAATGCAGTACATCTTTCCATAGTTAAACAAATATTATATAATATGTATATATTGAAAAGTATATATATACTTTATTATAAGTAATTAATAAAGCTATTTATTGTTCCAGGAATTATAGTTTGTTAGTCTTCCAAATGAAATGTTCCTTCATATACTTTAGAAATATAATCCATATTCAAAAATCATATTTATTAGTAAATTAATATCTTGTGATAGAGAAGCATTTATATGGCAACAGAGGACTACATATGCTCAGGTAATTTCAAAGTTAGATGAAAAGGGAAAGGACACATATCTATCTAATCTTGAGTATAAGAAGTTCTTGTATTACTCCTATAGTTATGTGCCTGTATAAATTGTCATGTTCCTCCATTTTATTATGGACATTTTTTAAATTGTGCCTTCCTTATAAGACATTCACGATATTGTAAACAATGCTTTCAATATTATGTCATAGTTCCTGGTTTTAGTAGAAGCTTCAATAGGTGCTGAATATGAAAAATTTTCTCTCAACAGTATATAATATGCCCTTATATTTGGAAACATTTCAGTTCCAAAGTTCTAGCCGTACTTGCTAGGCAGTGCTCCTTGGCCCTTTTATATTAGCTTTGGCCTGCATAAATGCGAGCTATGGATACTTTCTAAACCAAGACTGTTCATCAGAGGTCTGAAAATAATTACTTGAACCCTCAAATACTGTGAATCAGATACAGATTATTACTGTTCAGACCTTCATTCAAATACAACCTTCTTGTGGTAACCTAGGATTACAATTGACAGAATTCTCACATATGATATATATCTACAGCCTTTGGGGACAGCCTGCTCCAAGACCACCTCCAGGGTATGCAAAAAAATTCCACAAATGTGCCAAGAGCTATACTTTTCTATCTGATGGGTAAATAGGAAAATGCATACTTTTTGGTGGTAACTTTCTCTTTTATTTCATCTTGAAAAAAAATGTCTTTCTGAAAATCTGTCTCCACACAGCTACATTTTTTATATTAAGCAACATATCCCTCTTTAAATACATTTATCTTTCTCCTGCACAGCCACACACAGAGAGACAGTTGCATCTCTTTTACATACAGTTTCGTCTTCCTTGTCTCCACACAGTTACAAATTTGCACAGTCACATCTCTCACAACATAGCCACATCACTTTCTTCACACAAATCTCTATACTTCTCTCTACCTCTCTTATTATAGCTACATCTTTTTCTTCACACTTCTTACATCTCTCACACTTGTCTTTACACCTCTCATGCTTCTCCTCTATATACTCAGCTACATCTCACCTACATACTCACATCACTCACCGTTGCAGAAACTCTGAACAAATAAGAGTTACATATACAGGGTCTGACATTCTAATAACACAATGTAAGTCACCTTTTCTCTCAGAGCTCGTGCTGACAGGGCATGGTAAATAAAGTAAGCACATAGCTCTAAATGGTCAGGGTTCCCAGACAGAAAGTGACATTGAAATTCAAGAATGAAACAACAAACAGTTACTTGGCTGACTCTGAGTCCTGTAACATAAAGTGAGGTTGGAAGTACATGCTGAAAGTTAATTGCTGTAGGAAAGTTATTATGTCTGAGTTTGGATCAAGAGACATCTGGAAATTTGTCCTTGTGCAATTTTTCTCCAGGGACAACTAGTCTATTTTGAATTTGTCTTGAAGTAAAAAATTAGCTGTCTTTGTAACTGAGAATATTGCTATTCTCCTATGTAAGCCTGAGCAATAAAAAAATATCCCAGCATTATTTCCATCCTTCAACATTATACAGATTCAGCAGAAATCATCTTTCTAACAATCCACAAGTGTATGTGTGTCCAATAGATGAAATATACACATGAGATAAACATACAAGCAGTAGAAAAACGCTCAAAGCTGTTTTTAGGCAAGCAAAGTAGTGCCACATGAGAAAAACCATAAACAGAAGCAGCCAGTAATTACATCAGTAACCTCATGGTCTTTTCCAAGTGGGGCTCCCCATCAGAGAATTATTCATCTAGTAGATTGATCTATTAAATATTTGCTGTCATCTGCTGTATACTCCCATGGCCTCCAGCAGATATATACATCCTCCAAAACCTAGTAGGCAACAATAATATTTTATTTTTAGCTGCCAGTGTAATGTATTTTTAGTGCTAGAGATTCAAATATCATCTAGGCAAGGTCCTTCATTTTTACTAGATATTTTCACCTGCCTTTGTTAATTATTTGTGTCACCAGTCCATTTAGATAAGTTCATATTGTTTGCTGCTCATCTGCATAGGATTTTGATGTCCTCAGTGTAACATATTGCAGTTTGTACTTAATAATCAAATCCAACCAGTCTTAACTAGATTATGAGTAAGTTAATGAATCTGAAGAACCTTGAGGAAAAATAAGAAAGTATTCATTGTGAATTGGAATCCTCTCCATATGAAGGGAAAATGATAGTTATTGTTTTGTGATTAGTGACACAGAAAAAAAAAATAGGCAGAAATTCCTAAGGTGATGGAAGTGCTGAGACTAGCTGACTAGACGGAACTATATGACTGTTTCAGCCCCAAACAGAGATTTTATATCCCTCTTCAAGGCATGGGTAACATCATGGAAGAGGGGTCAAAGAATGTAAGAGTCTTGGTATGGGAAATAGAAATAGTAGTACAAAAAGCTATTTTCTGGATACTACATAGCTGCTGTACCCATGAACTCACAGCAACAGAGGTTACTTGCACATGTTCCTCACAAGGCCCCATGAATATTCAATCATGGGGCAGGGGGTCCTTAGGCTTTTGTACCTCCAAGAATAGATATAGGCAATTATATCTATTGCTAGGTAAGACAAAGTCCTGCTTCTCAGTGGTGTAGCCACTGTTAAGTTATCCTTGCTCAAGCAAATCATCCCTAACTCATGCTCCTGAAAGCATGGCTCTAATAAAATTCAGTTGATCACAAAAACATGAAAGTAGGAAGGGACTTTCTGGAAAGAAGAATGGTTTAAGCAAGAAACCAAGAGGGGAAGGTGTAGCTATTCATGGTGGGAGATGTTATCAAAGATATATATGCATATATAATTAAAATGTAAAAGAATAAATTTGAAAAACATTCTAACACTGAAAGTTTTCAAGATCTATAATTGAAAGATCTATAACTACTTGCAGCTTTTCATCTTTTCAGTATGATGACTCAGGATAGTGGTAGTGCACACCTTTAATCCCAGCAGAGGCAGGCAGACCTCTGAGTTCAAGACCAGCCTAGTCTACTTAGTGAGTATCAGGACAGCCAAGGCTACACATAGAAACCTTATCAGTAAAAACAAAACAGAATAAAATAATAATGAAACCATATTAATGATTCTATATATAGAATAATCTATATAATCTATTAATACATAATTTAAGGCTTGAGTGTTTTTTGTTCCATGAGCCTTTTGCTTTGTCATTATGCAAAGTAGACTATTAAACAAAGAAATTACTGGTGACAGTACTCTCACATGTTATTAATTATCCATTTTTCTCCACCAGAAATTATGTTGTGTATTGCTGTCAAGGGAAATCCTGAGTAGCCTCTATAAAATCTGGAGGCTCCTACTTGACCAATGTTGTTACTGAGCCAGGAGCTGCTCATGCAGGCCTTACTTATCCTAAACTGGATAGATAACAGTGTTTGACATTGGACATGATGTTCATTTTAGTAATGCATACAAAGAACATACAATAACTTCACATAAAAAGTTGCCTAAACATTTCAATTTGCATAAAAAAATTAACCCTAATTTTAACAGTAATTACATCCCCATGTGCTCCCTGTATATGTCATCCTTATCAATGCTAGTTTATCTAATGCGTCCCTTGATAACCACTTCAAGATTCCCACTTTACTGGAGTAAATCTCTTGGCAATTCCATTTTATCTTTCTCTATTTTTTTATTGAATCATTCTCATTTTTGTAGCATCTGTAGGACCCCTGGAGGAAACTGAATTGAAAAAATTGATTCAGCCTCTGAAAGCACTGCTTGATTTTGCAAAACTGAATTGAATGAGCATGAAAACTGTGTCCCTAAATGACAGCATTTACTCTACATCTGGTGAGAGGTATAAATTTGGGGAAACATTTCATCATTGTTAAGCCAATCCAGAATGCATTATATATTCCATGTATCAGCTATGCCATCTTGAGGGTCATTTACAATTAACTACTTTTAGGACTTACTGTTTATGTTTATGAATGTTTGGCCTACATGCATACCTGTGCACCACATGCGTGCCTTGTGCCCATGGAGTTCAGAACAGAGTGTCAGATTCCCTTAAACTGAAGGTACCATGAGCATGTTGGGAAATGAACCATCCTTTGCAAGAGCAACAAGTGCTTTTTACTGCTAAGTCATCTCTCCAGTCTCTCCAGTTAACTTTTAAAGTAGGTGAAAGACTCATTTCTATTTTCAGGGCAAATGAACTACACTGTGATTTTTATTCAGTCTTCAAGACTGGCTAGTCCATCAGAAAGAATCTGCTACAGGTTTAGATCATATACCACAATACTAAGTAGTAGGTCTATAATATTTCAAGTGAAAGACACTGTTCACTCTCACAATCTATTTGTACTCAGGGTGTTTTGGGAAGCTAATGATTTTGATTTACTTAAGGAAGTAATTATTTAACACCATATCATTTCACTTCTGTGGTTTCCTAGATTTATATTCACCTACCACATGAAGCACCTTCTTAGTTACCAAATGTTATAGAATATCATTTGTTTTCCAATATAATTTCCATTTTTGTTAGCAGTCCTGAGACTAAACCCACAGATCAGACTGGGTTAAATGAAATACTGAGATCTACATCAACACTCCAGCTTGCTTTATTTATAGCAGAAAAAAATTTAAGGGCTTGTATATTTGTCTCATGTCTTGTATTTTTTTATATATCCAGATCAGCAGCTACTAAGGATTAATTTTAAATTCCATGATTGTATAACTTTGTATAACTCCATAAACTGATCACATAACAATTGCTGTCCTGTTGTAGGCCAGGCCCATAGGGTCAAGGAAATTGGATCAAACCAGTTTCCAAAGCATGCACATAAAGTACTTCATTATGAGCCAAACTGGAGTCTGCCTGAGGGCCTAGCAACAAGTGCTGCCCAGAGTTCCTGACTGTTGGGAACCTGCTTAGCAACAGATGCTGTTAGAGCCCATGAAGGACAGCCACATAATATCAACAGATTGTCACACAGCCTGGGTGCTGGGAGGAGGGTATATAAAGCTTTCCCCATTGTTGAATAAATGGGTTACTCTTTTTCAACTGACTCCCTGGGTCTATATAAGTTGACTTTGTGCCTTCTCATCCTCTCCCCTGAGGGAACTGTTAGGGCCCAGAAACATTGTCCCATATAAATGGCCCACTAATTATCCAGGCATCAAAAAATTTATTAGTCATTGTCATTATTGTCATATTATTCTTCTTTCATTCCCCAAAAATGATTTACCATGATTTTCTTATTTTTTATTTTTAAATTTAAAACATAATTATATTATCTTTCCCCTCCCTCTACTGTCTCCTATCCTGACTATGGTAAACCCTCCCTCCCAAAATCATGGCCTCCTCTTTCTTAACCATTCTTGCTACATGTACATGTAAATACATAAACATTTAATACAACCTGCTGAATCTGTTCAGTGTTGCCTAAATGTTTATGCTTCTAGGGCAGACCACTTGTGTTGTTAAGAAATCAAGGGCTCATCTCTGGGAAACACTAATTTTCCCTCTCTCAGCAATTCTAGAGTTGGGGTCCTATGAGACTTCCCATTTATGGATGTCAACTGGTATTGAAATTGCTCACGTTTTGTTTAGGGAGACATATTATTGAAATTTCACAGGGATATGTGGGTTTCCTGCTGTAGCTATAAGGCACAATCTCACAGTAGAGTGTTAGGGACATTATGATTTTGTATGTATTTTGACATGATTCACATACTCCCGGTTATCTGACAGCAGGTTTCTATGGATGCACGTGGGGCAGCGACAGATAGCAGGAGACTCTTAACCCTGTTTCTATGTAGAAAAGTTTTATTGTCAGATAAATATGGTTATGATTAACAGAAAGGTTATGGCTATAATATTAGAGAAAGCAAGAAGAAAGAGAAAGAAAAGAAAAATAAAGGAAGGAGAGAGAAATGGGGAGCTCCCAAGAAAAAACAAAGAAAGAAAGAGGGAGATGCACGTGGGAACCTTGCTTGAAATGGGGCTTGACGTCAGAGCTCAGAGGGCATGACTCTTAAAGACTAAGAAGGGACATTCTGACAAAACCCAATTCTGATCCATGATTAGTATCAACAAGATTACACTTAGGATCTATGATTAACCTGAAGTTCTCATAGGAGCTTTTTACTACTTAAAGTTAAGAATCATTATATTAAACAAATATAAATCATTACCACCAAAGAGGAAATATGAGTGGACATATGTGCAAGAGAAACTAGGCTCAAACTTCCAAGTGTCTCAGAGAAGTCACACATGAACACAACTAATTTTTACTGGAAATGATGTATAACAGCCAGGGAAAATCATCTGAGCCTGAAATCCAGGATTATTACTATGGATTATTCCTGAGGCATGCAACATATTAACGAGTGACCATAGTTTCTAAGATTCCATTCCCCTTTTCAGGACAGAAACTGTCAATCATACCAAGTCCAATTGTTAGAATAAATATAACCAATCAAATGAAACTGACATGGCTCAAAGGCTAAGACATACAAAAACAAACTTATCGAACAGAATATTTTAATGGTTAAAAGGTTATCTAGCAAGAACCAGGGAAGTGCCAATAATAAAGACAGGGCCTTCTTTAAAAAGGTCCTTGCTGGGGAGGTAATAAAGTGATGGGGAGAAGAGAGAGTGACTGTAAAGGGTGGAAGGGGGAAGGGAGCTTGAACAAGGGTATACACAGATAAAAAAATATGACTTTATTCATAATAAAAATAATAGCAAAAAAAGAAAAAGGCACACTTTAAGCTGCTCAGGCTTTCTAAGTTAAGCCCCCTTATCTCTCAATAAAGTATGAACAATGACTATTCATCTGTCCAAATCCATGGACAAAAATTTAAGTTTTCTCATTTATTTTTCATCAAAAAAGTCCAAATGATGAGTTTTATGCATCCATATTTCTAACAAAATTAAGGATTCATTCTTTACCATTTATTTTAAACTAAAATAGAATAACTGAAGAAAGCAGTTTTAATTTATACAATATACATAACTTATAAAAAGTAATAATTTGGATGCCATATTTTGCTATTCTCCACAGGTTATTTAAGCTATGCCTAAACAAAAAAGGAGATGCTAACTATGGAATTCTCCCTAAATGAGAGCATGTTTCTTAGTAATATTTATATGAACACTAAGGCCTATGAAAAATATTTTTCTCAACTTTATCTCTGACCATCAATATGTCAACCTTTTATTTTAAAGTTTCTTGAGATGTAGCTTGTATAAAAGTAGTTAAAATTTGTAAAAATTAAAAAAGTTTTTTTAATAATAAAAGGACAATTCACAATAGACTTGAATAGTGAAATTATTTTGGCAATTTAGGCAACTTACTGACACAATATGAATATCAGATCTGCCTTGTATATAAAAAAGGAAGTTTGATATTTATTTAGATATTTCATGTAAAAAAAAACTGTAAGTCCCCCAAAATGCTTAAGCTTTTCCTAATAAGGAATAATCAAATCAGAAGGATAATTTGAGTAGTTAATGTTAAAACTAGAACTATTATAAACATTTATTAAAGTACAAGACTCACCTCTGATTTC
This sequence comes from Sigmodon hispidus, assembly GCA_004025045.1. Taxonomy (NCBI): domain Eukaryota; kingdom Metazoa; phylum Chordata; class Mammalia; order Rodentia; family Cricetidae; genus Sigmodon; species Sigmodon hispidus. The sequence continues at coordinate 16,023 of PVIH01021561.1, read as the reverse complement.
TGAAAAGAATAGAGAACTTCAGTTTTCGTCCTAATTCCAATTACAAATTTTATTCTACATCTATCAATTCTCTCCAGTTGAAAATTTTCATAGCCTAAATAGCTTTCCATTCCCAAATGGCTAGCTTTCCATTCACAAATTAAGATACCTTGCCTTAGAGTTTCTATTGCTGAAACAAAACACCATGACCAAATAGCAAGTTGGGGAGGAAAGGGTTTATTTGGCTTACTCTTCCACATCACTGCTCATCATATACTTCAGCACTGCTGTACATCACTGAAGGACAAAAGTAACTCACACAGGGCAGGAAGCTGGAGGCAGGAGCTGATTAATGTAGAGGCCATGAAGGGTGCTGTTTACTGGCTTGCTCACACGTCCTATTTAGCTTACTTTCTAACAGAACCCAGAAACAGCAGCCCAGCGATAGCAGCACCCTCCATGGGCTATCCCTCATATCAATCACTAGTTTAGAGAATGCCTTAGAGCTGGATCTCATGTAAGCATTTCCTCAAACTGAACCTCTCTGATGACTTTAGTTTGTGTCAAGTTCATACACAAAACCAGCCAGTCTACACACAACTGAGAAATGAATGACTAACTGGTGACTCAACTACTTTAAGCTATACACATGGGGAGCTAACACTTTCTCTCAAGTAGAGGTTGTCAACACAATTTCTTCAATAAAATATAAACTCTCCAAACACACTCATACATACAGACACAGACAAAGCAATAGTAGGCCTTCAATAGTACTGCTATATAGCTATATAGCTATGCTATAGCATTTTCCAGTTATCATGAAACCAGAATATGAGGATAATAATCACTTTAACATTAACATTCAGTGCAAACTACGACATACAAATATCCAGAGTGAATATATTCACACATAGGTTGGTGTTAAGTGGATCATAACAGTAATCCTCAAACAAAGATCATTATTTTTTTAAGGATAGTTGGAAATGTGGCTTAGTGGGTTAAAGTGATTGCTATGTAAATATATAAATCTTATTCTGGATTTGCAGAACCCACACTATAATAGACATATTGATATATTATGTCTATAATAGATATATAGACATATTGATGAGTATTTGTATCTCAGCACTAGGAAGGTGGGGACAGAGGATCTTTGTGGTTTTCTGGCTATCCAGATTAGCCACCTGATAAGCATTGACTTCAATAAGGTACTCTGTTACAAAAATATAGAGTAAAAAAATGACCAAGGATGATACCCAAAGTTGAATCTTAGTTCTAAATGTATTCACACACATGTACATACATGTGCCACACACTCACCCACACACACAGAGGGGAGTATACATATGATATGTTAAATAGATAAAAAGTCTAACTAATCATTATGGGATTTTTCTCACACAAACCAAACCTGCTTCTACCTCTGTTCAAGAAGATATAAAACTAAAAAATAATAAATGCACGTACTGACAGGGATCCCAAATTTCATATAACTCACCAAACTCAGTGCAAAATAGTTTCTTAATGCAGACCATGAGAGGCTAGCTCCCATAATCCACTTCAGTGTAATAAAAGGAATGTCCCAGAGTGATTACATAAGAAACTTTTGTATGGGGGATAATTATGAGTAAATTTCTATCTAACTGACTGGTAAAAATAAAGAAAGAAAAGAAATGCCTTCTGATGGTAACTTTCTCTTTTCTTAGAAATTGTCTCTGACTCTTTCTGTCTCCATTCAGCTACATATCTTCACACTGCTGCATTCTATACATACAACTACATATCTTACTTTACATACATAGAGTTATACATCTCTACACACAGTTACAACTATTTTCACATGTATTTACAGTTTTCTTTTACATACATTTCTCTTCTACATCTCCTTTCATACAGTTTCATCTTTTTTGCCTCCACATTTACAAATCTCCATACAGCCATAGTTATTCATCTTATTTACATCATTCTCTCACCATATAACAATTTACATTGTTCTTACACACTCTCATACAGCTCTTTGCATAGTTTTTGTATATAGCAACAACTCTTTCACATCTATATCTATCACACATTCATTCATACATATATGCTTTCTCTACATCATTCACGTACTCTCTGCTCAATCACTTTTACTCCATTCTCTCACATATCTCTCACCTTCTCTTTAGGCTTCTTCTTCATCTCTCATTCAGCACACATACACTCACATTCTGCATAGCTTCATCACTTCATTGCTGCTGCTCTTACACACTCTCATTCATACATACTCATCCCTCCTTCTCTCTTCCCCCCTACATTGCTGCTGCTCCTTCTCTTCTTATCCAAACTCTAGACTATTCTCTGCTACATTTTCAGGGCCCAACCCATTCTTATAACATATGGAGTCATATAATTTTTCTCAGGATTTTGAAGTCACAAAGACCAGCCAGTGTACATGCTTGGCCTTGCATGTAACTTTTTCCCAGACAGAGAATGACACTGAAATTCAGAACTTAACAATAACAGTAGCAGGTTGAACCTTGAGTGGTCAGGGTATGTGTAGAAAGTCAACTATTGCCAAGAAGGGGGTTATGTCTCAAAATACCCTGGCCTTGATTTAGCAATAAACAGCACCTGGGAATTGGTCTTTGTGTATATTCTGCAGGAGCAGCTTAGTCTGTCTGAATTTATTCTGAAGTCTAAAATTAGTTGTCTTTGAGACTGAAACTACCATTACTTTCCTGTGTCAGTAAAGAAGCATATTCTGATAATATTTCTATACATTAGACTTAACTATCAACAACTATATGTGTGTCCAAAGATGTAAAGCATGCTACCAAAGAGCTGTGGAAAGAACTCCACAGCTGTGGCACCTGAGAAAGTTTCAAACGGAAAACAATATGTATCCATAGCCAGTCACCCCACAGGCTTTGCCTAGTGAGGTTCCCCATGGATTTTGTTTAGTAGAACTCCCCCATGGACTTTGCCTAATGGGGTTCACCAACACAGAGTTATTCATCTGGTAGGACAACCTGTAAAATATTGGTTGTCATCTGCTGTAAACTCCCATGGTCCTTGGCGGTTTCTTACTCAATCCTTTCACTACTCTGAGGCATTCCTTTTATCACTCTGAAGCAGATCATGGGAGCTGGCCTCTCATGGTCCATGTTCATATGCAGAAGTAAGAAAGGTAATAAGTGCCAAAGCAAAATGTAGGTAAAGAGAAACAGGTTAATTTAAAAGAACTTTCCAGAAACATACCTAAGCTAGGCTCAAGCATTCAAAACTAATAAGAAGTATTTGTGTCATGATTTGGGAGCTGAGCTGGATGGTGACCTAAAAGAAACAAAAAGGCCTGGCACAGGAGATCATGAAAGTATCAGAGGGCCATGCTACCACTGGGGCCATACTTACCTTGGTGACCTGTGTTGCCACCAGGACTATGGTGATTTCCAAGCCTGAGTTGCTGACAAGGGCCATATCTGGGTCCATGGTCCTGCTCCAGCTGGGGTCTGTGATGATGTCCATGGCCTGTGTTAGCAGAAGGGATCACTGGAACCAAGCTGTGCTGAGCCAGCCCTGCCCTTTACTAGTCCTGGAATTGCTGGCCCTGCCTCTCTCTAGATATTGCAGCAGGAGAGTCTGCGCTGGGACAAAAGAAAACCATGCCTTGCACACAGGAAGGGTGGCCCCCACCTCTCACCACAGGTGCGCACCTTGTCTGAGTAGCACACTAGAGCTAACTCTTTAGGCAGGGATATAGATGAACCGACCCTGAGGGCATGAGAGCAAGAGAGCTGACCCTGCCCCCCATCTGCCATGTAGGTGGCATGGGTGAAGGAAAGATGCCCTCCCCCATCACCCATTACCTCCTGCAGCAGGTGAGAGATCTACCAACTTTAATATAAAAAAGTTATTGCAATTACTATCAAAATCCCCATAGCATATTTTGTATGTTTAGAAAGGAAAAAAACTCAAGAATTCATATGTGTGGAAAGATACTTAATTATACTGTGTAAAGATATATCACTATAATTGGTTTAATAAAAAGCTAAATGACCTATAGCTAGGCAGTATATGAGGGGCTTCTGGACAGAGAGAGCTCTGGGAAGAAAGGCCAAGTCATCAGCCAGATGGAGAGGAAGCAGAATAGGCAAAAGGGAGATGAGGTACAAGCACTTGGAAAGAATGTAGATTTTAAAATATAAGTGAATTTAAGTTATAAAAACTAGTTGTGAATAAGCCTAAGCTAAGGCTAGACTTTTATAATTAATAATAAGTCTTTATGATATATTTGTGAGCTGGTGGCCCTAAGAAAAATCCATCAATATATATGGAACAACAAAAGATGAGAAATAACCAAAGCAATCCTAATGAATAGGAATAATGCTATAATAATGCTGGAGGTATTTATAATACGAGACCTCAAATTATTCTATAGAGCTATAGCGATAAAGACAGGCAAAAATAAATAAATATTGGCATAAAATAAATAGGAAAACCAATACAATTAAAGAGTAGACCCAGAACTAAGTCAACAAAGTTCTGTCTACTTAATTTTTTGACAAAAGAGATAAAATATTATGTTAAAAAACATGGTCTATTCAATAAACAATGCTGGCAAAACTGGATTTCCACCTGCAGAAAAAGGAAAATAGATTTGTACAAAACCCAATTCAAAATGGATCAAAGATCTTATTTTAAAGCCTGAAATATTTAAAAGAATACACAGGGATATACTACAAGATACTGAGTAGGCAAGAACTTTAAAAATAGAACACCAAGGAATTAACTCCAAAAATCAATGTACATCAAAATAAAGTTACTGTACAGCAAAGGGGACAATCAGTAGAGCTGAAAGTCCAAACATGGGAGAAGATCTTTACCAGCTACACTTAGGATAAAAAGGCTTTGTTGACCACCCACCCCACAGTAGGCCTTCCCTCTCTGAGGAGTAGATGGGGGTAGGGGGTAGTAGGGAAAGGAAAGGCAGGGAGGGGAAACTGTGGTTGATAAGTAAATTTTAAAAATTTTAAATAAAAAATGCAAGTGTCCAATAGCTATTTTTTCATAATCTCTATTGATTTGGGAATTTCTCATCATGAACCCTGAACACATTCACTTCCCAGTCCTCCCAGGTCTGCCCCTGAAGAGGTTAACCTCTCCCACTTTCACAACTGAATGTGAATAAACAGGTGTCTTCTCCAACAAAGGGCCACTTATCTGCAAAGCCCTTACATTCAGAGTCGAGGGAAAGAACACAGAGTCTAACTCAGCCTCACAGCATCTTAAGGACAAACCCAAAAGCTCCCTTCATCCAAGATTGTACAGATATATCCAAAAATGATAAGAGTCAACCTCAGCCGATTACAGATATACTATTGTAACTGCTGCCTGTTTAAGCAATTAGGAAAATCAGGGGGAAAGATGCTTGCACATCCCTTTCAGGGTTGTTGTTGCCATTTTGTTAGAGGTGAGCAACCCCATATACATGCTGGTATAATAAACACTCTTTGTTCTTACATACTATTTGAGTCTGGAGTCTTCCTTCAGTGTTTCTTCAGACCCTCCACCCTTGGGACTCCCATCAACCCCCCTAAAAAGAAGAAAAACAAGTCCAATTTGTGTTGCTCATATACACACTGGAAAATGATCAATCTCCAGGTGGCCAGTCCTTTAATGAAAATGTATTCCTTCCTCACTGCACCCCCACCAGAAGCTACCACTTGTGGAAAGTTATATTTCAGAGTTCTTTTCTCATTTTTCAAATGTTCTCTTTGTGTAGGCTATTATTTATTTTCTTTTGTGGAGGTAGGGATTGTCACAGAAGCTTTTCATACCCCCTTCCCAACTGTTAATCTGCAGTTACCAATACCATGGCAAAAGTAGCTTCCTGGCCCTTTACACTCAATAGGAGTACAATCATTGACTTACAGATGGCTTCTGGTGACAACATGGACCATGAACTCCCACATGGTCTCTGACATCAGCATATGCCATAGACATCAGCATGGTTTCTGGTGGCAGCACAAACCACAGATATCAACATGGCCTTCTGCTACTGCATGAGACACAGACTCCATCATAGCCTTTGGAAAAAGCACAAATATGGAAATAATCATGAACTCAAATGGCAGCACAGGCCACTTACTTCAATATGGCCCCTGGCAGCAGCATGGTCCACAGACCATGGCACCCACATAGCTGTTGGTGGTATCACAGGCCAGAAACATCAACACAGACCCTGGATGCAGTAGAACCTGAGACCCAGACATGGCCCTCTCCAAAATCTATTTTCAAAGAGCTTAAAATTCTGCACCAACAGGGATGTACAAATTAAAATTACTTTCAGGTACTACTCTACCTCAGTCAGAATGGCTATCATCAAAAAATCTAAAATCAAATGAAGGTTTGACTGAAAAAAAAATTCATTGTTGGTAGGAAAATTAATATTGCCATTGTGGAAATCTGTTTGAAAATTTCTCAAAAATTTAAAGTAGAACTACCATATGATTCAGCTATCTCACCCCTGGGCATATAGACAGATGATTTCTTATCCTGCCATGGAGATATTTGCATCCCCATGTTTATTGCTGCTTTATCAGAATCATTCTAGTTGTTCATCAACAGATGGATGTATAATTAAAATTAAATGTAAGACTATTATCGAGTTATTAAGAAAAGTAAAGTTAAATTTTTCTAGAAAAATAATGCACTTCTCAGAAAAAGAAAAACTACATGTTTTCTCTCATATGCAAAATCTAAGCAATAATATGTGCATCTGTGTAAACAAAAAATTTTGGATACAGCATAACATGAATTAAAATGCTAAATATAAGAGGGTGCAGAAAGACTGAATACAGGTAATGGATATAATTTATAGAAAATATATAGAGCTAATTGCTTTTATAGTTCTAATTCTGTCATTACTTTGGGGGAGAGCTTGGTGGTGGATAAGTGCAAATATTACATTTAATACTGAACACTGAATATATAAAATTTCATATGCTCCAAAGCTTCTGTGCCAAATTTATTCTAACTGTATAGAAGTTCATTGAATTTTACCAACTTTGGTATGTAGTGTTTTATTTATTTGCAAGGATTGGTGTAATAAAGTTTATAAACTAAAAATATATTAAGAGATGACACAGTGCTAGAATGTGCACAAAGAGGCTTTAAAACAACTGTCATAACCCTGGTTCATAAAATAATGGCTGGTGATAAAAAATGTAATACCCCACACAGAGAAACGGCTTTCATAAAAAAAAAAAAAAAAAACCAGATCGATAACAAGTATTGAGGCTAAGGAAGTAACTCAGCTTGTTTCGCAATAAAATGCTAAACAAGCAAGCATGAGGACCCTAGTTCAATCCACAACACCCACGTAAAATCCAGGCATGGTGACACACACTTTTAATTTACGAGCCTTGAGTTGAAGACAGGTTAATTCATGGGGCTCACTGGCATGGTAGCCTAGCCAAACCAAGGACCTTGAGCCCGCCAAAGGGCCAAGCAAAAAAGCAACGCTGCCTGCCACCACCGAAGTCCGCACAACAGCTGTAGCAGCAAGGTCCCCAGAGTAACGTTCTGGCTTCGCCAGCAACAGCCACCCACATAGCTGCCTCAATCCAAGCTGCAACCACTGTTGCCACTGCCATGAGGACACTCCAAAAGAGCCGTTTTAACCCACATCTGAGAGAGCTGGTGAGATAGCTCAGAGGTTAAAAACACTGACTATTCTTTCAAAAGACCCAAGTTCGACTCCCGACATCGACATACGGACAAACAAAACCTGTGTTCAAGAATTTCCTGAGCCATCTGCCTAGGATTTGACTGGGTGCTCTCTCCCCAATATTCAGGTTTTATTAAATGTATAATATAAATCCATAAAAACCTGTGTTTTTTCATATACATCAACAAAGTGTGGATTGCTGTGGCCACATCCCCACCTTCAGGGGCTCCGAAGGGCCTCTGATGTTTATATTTAAGGGAGTCTAATTTTAAAAGTCCCAACCACGGGGAGACTCCCTCTTTTCTCTTCCTCTGTGCCCCCTACACACACACTCTCTCTCTCTCTCTCTCTCTCTCTCTCTCTCTCTCTCTCTCTCTCTCTCTCTCCTCCCCCTTTCCCTCCTTAATAAACCTAATATGGCAGTGCTGGCAAGTTCTTCCTCATGTGAAACACTAACCATGAACCTTAGGAGAACGAACTCGACAGCTTACTGAAGCAGCAGTTAATTCCTAATAGTTTTCTAAATATTGCTCTTTTACCCACAGGTAAAATGTAACTCTCATCCTATAGCCGAATGATTCTCACCACTTCTCAATACAATCAGTTAATATTTATTAGGAAGAAAAGCACTTACTAGACAACAAATGACTGTAGGAGATAAATGGGGCTGAGAGGTTCTTTCCCAGGCATACCGGAACGAACAGAGCAAGTCACCTGGGGTCCAAGGGTCCCCAAGAAGCTGGCCACAATCCCAATGAGATTCAGTTTCTTGACGTCCAAGAGTTTACTTGGGTAAATTCTGATTTCCCGCTACATTATCCCTCATCGAAAATTAACTGTACAGAAATCAAAGACCCTATTAAAACATTAATTGATTAAACAAAAACTTCAAATGAATATAATTCAATACCTTTATTGACTGTATGTGGACAAATTATATAACCCATGAAATATACAAACCAATACTGAAAAAACAAAATCATCTTATCAACTCAAAAAGGCATGGACAAATCTAACAAGAGTTTGAAATACTTACAAAAATCTTCTCATAAAGAGCAACCCAGATGGCTTGACTGCTTACCTCTACAATACATTAATAATCATCTTAAAATAAAACCTCTCAAAGGTGGGTTTCCCAACACATACTCCATTATATGTATAATAAACACAAATAAAAATATAGCATGAAAAGAGATACAGATAGAAGTTTACTGTATATACAAACACACTAAAGTCAAGAGTAAAACAATACCCAAAGTTATCTGAACACTAAGGATGATAATATGCTATAACAAGAAAATTAGAATTTCAGGCCTGGAGGGACTGCTATGTGGTTAAGAATGTTTACTGCTCTAGCAGAGAAGCTGAGTTCATTTCCCACCACCCATGTCAGGTCACTTACAACCCTCTGTAACTCTAGCTCCAATGTGTGCCCTCTTCTGAATTCCTCCTGACATGCTTACACTTATACACATACAGGTACACATGCACAGATTATTAGAACATAATAAAAATATTTTTTCTAAGAAGTGGAATTTGTACTAGAGTGTTGGCTCAGTAGGTAAAGTGCTAGCTTCATAAGCATGACAACCTAAGGTATATCCAGAGAGGCCACATGAAAAAGCAAAATGTACATATGTGTACTCATAGTTGCCACACTGGAGAATTCAGGCCAGTGAGATAGGTATATGGCTCCTGAGGAATGACATCAGAGGTATACCTCTGGCCTCAAGCACACACACACATACACACACACACACACACACACACACACACACACACACAGAGAGAGAGAGAGAGAGAGAGAGAGAGAGAGAGAGAGAGAGAGAGAGAGAGAGAGAGAGAGA
>PVIH01021560.1:0-29396 GCA_004025045.1 Sigmodon hispidus | reverse complement strand
GTATTCTTTACCTCTCCTGTAGTCAAAGCTCAAGAATTTCACCAGCTATATCATGTGAATGCTAAGACCTTACAACAAAAGTTTCAGATATCCAGAGCTGAGGCACGTCAAATAGTTTTGGATTGTGCTCAATGTGTGGTGTATCACCACCCACCTTCCCTAGGTGTTAATCCCAGAGGGATCTTGCCATTAAAAGTATGGCAAATGGATGTTACTCACATTTCTGAATTTGGCTCTTTGAAGTATGCACATGTTTCTGTAGATATGTGCTCTGGTATCTTGCATGCCACTGCCATGTCAGGAGAGAAAGGACACAATGTCATTGTGCATTGCCTAGAGGCCTGGGCAGCTTGGGGAAAGCCCCTGCAGGTAAAAACTGACAATGGCCCTGCTTATACTGGAACACAGTTTACTACATTCTTCAGACAAATGGATGTACAAGTAACTCACGGATTGCCTTACAATCCACAGGGACAAGGAATAATGGAACATGCTCATCGCACGCTGAAGGAATGCTTACAAAAACAAAAAGGGGGAATAGGCCATGCCTGCACCCCCAAAGAAAGACTATCTATAGCTCTGTTTACCCTTAATTTTTAAAATTTGGATGTTGATGGCTGCTCCGCGGCAGATAGACATCTGATTCTCACTCCTAGCCACAGAGGCATGGTGAAATGGAAGGATATTTTCACGGGCCACTGGCATGGTCCTGATCCAGTGCTTACATGGGCGAGAGGTTCTGTTTGTGTCTTTCCTCAGGACCAGCAAGATCCGGTGTGGGTACCAGAATGGCTAACCAGGAAGGTCCGAAATGACAAGTATAATGCTGGCAAGGCCGCAGACAATGCTGGTGATAGCCCTGATGCTGCTCCTGCGATGTCAACAAGGGAAGACAGAGCTGAGGTGGGGGATACTGTCAGTGTTCCCAAAACCTCTGCCGATACGGCATGATGCCTGTCTTTTTACCTTTTATTTTCATAGTTAGCTATGAAGAGCCCTCTATGTGCACTGATACTAGTTGCTGGTATGCCACTTGTTGGAATGCTATGTTGGCATGCATGCTGTGCTGGGTGCCTGTTCCAGTGCAAAGTCCCAATGCCATGAGTATATTTAGGGCCAAAAGGGATTTTGGTATTACTGTAGCTGTTGTTACAGCCATTTCCCTAGCTGCAATTGGGGTCACCACGGCTGCCATTGCTATGAGTCACACTGTCCAGACAGCTTAAACACTTAATAATTTGTCTGCCAATGTAGCCCATGCCTTAGACATTCAAAGAGGCATTTCTGCCCAGCTTAAAGGCAGGATGATGTTGGTTAACCAAAGGATTGACCTGGTGCAAGAGGAGGTTGATGTCCTCTGGCAGATGGCTCAGTTGGGATGCGAATGGAAGTATTGGGCCCTATGTGTGACTTCTATTCAGTATGAAAAATTTTCCTATGCTGCAAATTTGTCTAAAGTTTTGTCAAGTTATTTTATAGGAAATTGGTCAGGTGAATTCAAAGTGACCATGGAGAAGTTGAGAGTTGCAATAGTTGCTGTAAATTCAACTCGGGTGGACCCTGGAGTTGCTGAAGGACTGATGAGATGGATGTCCACCGCCCTCAATCATCTGAAGGAATGGGCAGGAATGGGTGCTCTGGCTGGCTTGATGGTGCTGATAATTCTGATTTGCCTGTGGTGCATCTGCAAAATGAGGTCTATACAATGTAGGAGAATGGCCATGATTGTTCAAGCCTTCACTGCCATTGAGGCAGGACAGCCCCCACATGTTTGGCTTGTTGCCTTGAAAGAGTAATGTTTGGCATGGGCTGCAAGGCTAAGCACTGCACATGGTTTTGTCTAGGTAAGGCTTCATGAAGAGCATGCCTAATTGCCTACAGGTTGGCACCCACTATCCTGTCCTCATAAAAACAGATGCCAGACAGGTCTGTCCCTGTCTGAGTGGATGACACCTGGATTAGGGATAGCACAAGTCCTCTTGCACAATGGGGATTAGGCCTCTGCTCTTGCCTGCTGCTTTTGCTTGAATTTTTAATTATTAAATAAGGGGGAGCTGTAGAGAGCTGCCTGCTGCTGCACCCTAAAGATGGTGCTGATTTCCAGCCTCCCCCTTCCACCTCACCCATGGGTGAGTGTTCTCTTTTGATAAACAACACCTTATTTGGCTTGAGCCTGGGGCGTGGTTTGCTATTGTGTATGTGGACCTATGAGCTGTGCCCATGTGGCTTATTGGGATTGGATGCCCTGAGAGTATTTAGTCAGTGGGCGGTGTTTCCCGGGGGAGGAGAAGAAGACAAAGAACAAAGAGAGAACAATTGTAAAGGTCCTGAATAAACTGCTGAAAGAAGATCCTGGGTGTTGCACTTTCCTTGCTGGCAAGGTTGCACAAGACACTCCAGTTTCATTCTAAATTTTTAGAAGCTCAATATTTGTATTTCTTTTTTCTCAAACTCATTTAAAAGGCATTCATTAACTACATTTTAAAGCATAATACTTCAATTGCATATTTTCTTTTCGCATAGAATCATATATCCATTTTTCCAGTCATTTAGGGCATTTGAAGAAATTCAAGGACTACTTGTCCAAGATAGAACAAATTTCCTGAGTATCACCTCTCCCACAAACTCATACATGAATCGCTACCTTTCTCCCTTCTTTGTTTGCAGATAACAATAATTTTTAAAATGTAGTTTATTGTTCAGTGGTGCAACTGTAGACTGAATTCTTGCACTAACACTCTACGGACGTTTAATTAACTATGTCCAGAATGGTCAGATACTAAATACATATTTATCAATGTACTGATTTGAATTCTTAAATATTATTTTCAAATGCACATAAACTAATTGTTACTTGTATGGACTGAAAATAATTTTTTTATCAAATGTAAAATTATTAAATAATATATAATAACTTTTCCAACATATTTATAACATAGTAAGAAATAAAAATGCAAACTATGGGATAAAAATAGGCAGCTGAGAACATGGAAACTAGTTTTGTAATAGTGTTTTGTGAATCAAGTGGTATGCATCTTTCTCTATATTATCATATATCTTTAATTTTTAAAGACTAGCCACCTTAAAAGTTATTATAATTAGTCTAGACACCAGAGATTTATTTTGTAATACAATTACACTATCCATTGTTTACATTTTTATGTAAATTTGCACAAATCTGTAGAATGAAATTTTGTTAACATTTGAAGGCATTCTTTTAACAATATTTTCTCATTGTCCCAACTAAAAGGCTTACTCGATGTTTCCAGGATTATGTTCATCTTATAGAATAGATGATACTATCAATAAGAATGGGAGAACAACAGATGACTTACTTTGGGGAACATTCCTGAATAGCTATCGCATGAAAAGCTGTCAAATGACCATATCCAGTTTTCAGGTCATAAATATATGCCATAATGAGAAATGAATTATACCTTTTATTTATAAAATGATCAATTTTAGAAATAGCATTTTTTGGGGAGAGCATGTAATTTCAATATTATAATTATCTGGGCTAACTAAAATATTTTTAAAATAGAAAACAATAATCCATCATTTCCTTTTTATTCATGATTTTAACCAAGAAAAGGTATGTTGTGTATCAGGGTATTAGAGAAATTTGTCAAAAAAATGAAACTTCAAAACTCCTCACTTAAAAAGTTATCTAAGCTGCACTTTACATGAATGAAAGAGGTCAAAATAAATCTAGATTTAGAAGCCAAGTTAAAGCAGAATAAGCAAGGAAATATTAAATTAATACAGCAGGAAAATATGAAAAAGGACATGAATATTACTCAGTAAACATGTTGCAGAGTGATGAATGGTTTCCAGAGGGCGATCTTTAAAGTAAGTTGTTTTAGAGAAATGTAAATTCCTTCTATCAAAATATTATCATGACTTGAGGAATAAAGTTTTGTATTTTTGGATGTTCTATTAATTGCTAGAGATGCCAATATATTATACCACTGGAATCAACAAAAGACACTTACTTTCTCACAGCTCTGAAAACTAGAAGTTCAAGATCAAGCTTCCAGCCAATCATGTTTACATGAGATACCTCTTTTTGGCTTGTAGGTAGATGTTTTCTAGTTATACCCTCTTTAGGTTTGTCCCTGATAAATATGTGTTGAATGTAGAATAAGGGAGGGTTGTCAAAACATTTTGATGTCTTCTTTCCTAAAAATATTCCTCTAATAAGACATCATTGCTAATCTTCATTGAGACCTAACTAATTACCCAGAGTAGTCATCTCCTCACAAAACCACACTGGAAGAAGAGATCAAACTTGTGAATTTAGAAGAACAGGCCATCCATAATGGGTCTCAACCTTCTAACATAGGCTGGGAATTTATAGATGAAAAATTATTCTTACCGATGTTTTCATTTAGAGCAACCAAAATGTCCAAAACTACTACATCTTACATAGAGTAATTGACATATGTTATCAAGTTTAAAAGCATGTACTTAAAAATCTTTAAAAAATATATATAGAGAAGAGATATTTAAGTTATTAAACATTTTTTTAAAGTTCATAGCTGCCATTTTTATTATAATATATAATTATTTGGCAAATATTTTTATATTTTTGGTTGTGAGCCTAACCTTTAATGGCTGAGCCATTCCTCTAGCCCAGCAAATATTTTTAAAATCTACATGTTGAAAATCTGATTTATAATCTTATAATAATCTCAGATTCTATGCACTGATGCTGCTAGGTTGTAATGAACATATATACAGGAATAATATATACTTTGGTTGAAAAATCATTCCCATAACTTAAAAACATTTCTTAATTTCAGCAAAATGAAATACACACTTCATTTTTCTAAAATACATTTTCTATTTTATTGTAAGCAACATTTGAATCTTTTCCCTCTAAACCTCTGAGGATCTTGCCAGTCTGTTTTTAATTTTTACTTATCAAACATTTATACTGTTTGTCTCAGTGGTAATGAACATTTACTGCTCTTACAAAAAGCTCAGGTTCAATTCCCAGCACCAACATGGTGGTTACCAATTATTTTTAACTCAAGTCCCAAAGATATGAAGCCTTTTCTTAGATGATGGTGTATGTGTTGGATATAAATATCTGTAGGCAAAAGAAACACGCATGCATACAAAAAATAAATAAATAAACTTTGAGAAACTTTTGCACTTAACAAAAATGTTTGTTTAAAAATAAATAATACAAAGTAAAAACACACTGCGATGTATTCTATAATGCAGCAGATTCTGACTATAGCCTATATGTGGTAATATACATTTAACAAAATTAATCTAGAATATCAGAGTTAACCTCAGAACCAAGCCAGGTGATGGAGGGGTGACCCACACCTTTAATCCTAGCTTTAGGATGTGGAAACAGGAAGAGCTGGGCAGAACAGAAGAAGATGGATTTTCAGCTTTCCCAGAGACACTCCCTTTACTTTCAGGTTGAGAACCCAGAGGCATTCTGTTGGAGGATTCCTGGAGACAAGTCTGAAGAGTTGGCTGTGTGGCTGTAATTTGTTTCTGATATTTCCGCTTTTCCCCAGTATCTGGCTCTGAGTTCATGCACTACCTATATAAACTTATTCTTGAATAAAATGCTTAGATTAAAAATGTTCTCTGCCTTTCAGTCTCAACATAATCCTTCAGACAATACCTAAATAATTTCCAATAGATTATCATAAGCTATGTATTTATTATAAAATTATTTTTCTAAAATATCTAAATAAGATATTTTAAATATAGATTATGCTAGATTCTTTTAGCAAATAGTTTCTAAACTATATCTGAAAACAAAATTATACAATCAGATAGGCCATGTTTGTTATTAGATTTAATTAGAATGGCTTTTAATAATGATTTAAAGCTGTGAAAACTGAATAAAAAACAATCACAAAACTACAAAGTGAATTTTATTTTGCCATTTTTTTTTACATCAAAACTTCAAAAATACAGATATCCCCTTTAATTCTAGCTGGTGGCATAATAAGAAAATATCCCAATATCAGTTGAGTGGCATCCATCCTGTCCAGTGCTATATCAAAAGTAAAGTTTTCAAGATCCTTTGATAAAATCAATCCATATTAGTCTAAGTTCTTTATATCCTTTCAGAAAATATGTACCAGATCTAATATTTCATACCCTGAGGTTATAGGTTTTTAATCAGCTACAATGTTTTGCAAACATGAATAAACCCAAGTAAGAAAATACTATTCTCTTTGCTTTTCTAATGTTTTAAATGGTATATTGGCTTTGAGTATAATGATCAATAGTTTGATCATCATTAAATAGTTTGGTTAGCATTGGCACCAAACTGTTAATTGTCTGATAGGAAACATCATCTACTCACCTGTAATTAAACTCCAAATATAAAATTCCAAATAACTTCAGATATGTAATGTATCACGCAAAAATAATGCTTTAGAACTGCCTATGTATTGGCAAAACCTCCACATATGATTGCAGCCATTTGAAAATGCAGATATTTACAATATGATTAATAACAGAACAAAATTATAGTTGTGAAGAAGCAATAAAAATAACTTTATGCTTTGCAGTCACACAATATGGGGCACTGTATTAAAGGGTTACAGCATTAGGGAAATTGAGAACCACTCCCATAAATGCTTCAAACTCCAGATATATAGGATCAAGCCAGGAAGACTATAGCCTCACAGGCCAGGAATAACTTCGTCCTGTCCTTTATGATTGTTATATTTTTTTAATGATATTCTTAGATAGCCACTGAAATTGTGTTTAGCTGAAGGAGTCAATGTGATTTAACAAACAGGACACTGAACTCTGTTGCTATTGAAAAACTGAAAAAAATGCTTCTATATTTCTAGATACTCAAAGTATATACCAATCTGTGACATTTGTCAAATATTAATGTAAAACAAGGCATTTAATTTGATGACAGAGAAATGTACTAAAATATGACACTATAGAAATGTTAATGCTAAGAAACAGAACATACTTATTTGTTAAAACTTCTAATCAGAAAAGAGATAAAATTAAATATAATTAAACAGAGAAATTAGTGTTATGGTCTAAACATTAAAAGCAAAAGTAGAAAATTAGGCAATATTCTAGGTAATACAACACACACACACACACACACACAGAGAGAGAGAGAGAGAGAGAGAAACTCCTATTCTTATGTCTACACCTTAGTTGTTTTAAATGTTAATTTGGGATAATTTCTTATATTTTAATAAATATGTGCAATAACGGAGTTGGAGATTGAGATGATGTTACAAAAAATAACATTAATTTTTATGAAATCAAGTTTTATATTACAAATTATTTAAATTATTCTATATCAAACATACCTGAAACAGATTTTTAATTTTGAAATAACTTGAAGTATTGCTTGTGAGCATGTGTCTTGAAATTTGTACTTAATTTTACAACAATTTCACAGAAACCACCACCCCTGGTAAGATTATTTTTGTATGAATGAGGAGAGAGTGCTAGCACTCTGCCTTTATTTAGCGTTTCTGCTATTTCTGAGCACTTAAAATGTTGAGGCTATTCATTCATTTATTTTCTCATTTAATTCTTTATTTATGTATTTATTTTTCTATCACCTATCTTATCTATCTTTCATCTACCAGATTATCAATTTATTTTGTTGCTCTGTCTATCACCATCATCTATTTCTATCATCTATCATCTCTCTGTCTCTATTATATATCTATTGTCTATCATCTATCTACTTTTCTATCATCTATCTATCATGTGTCTACCATCTATCTGTCTGTCTCTATATATTTTAGTGCTCTGTCTATTACCATCATCTATCTCTATCATCTATTGTCTATTATCTATTGTCTATCATCTATATCTATCATCTATATTTCTATCATTTATCTATCATCTATCTATCTATCTATCTATCTATCTATCTATCTATCTATCTATCTATCTTTATCTACCTACCTACAAGCCTACCTACTGTTTGTTTATCTAACTGAGGGAGAGATTTTATGTAGTCCAGGCTAGCCTTGAACCAGCTATGTATCAAAGATGCCTTCAACATTCTATTTTCTTGCTTTCTGCTCCTGAAGTGTTGGAATGAATGCCACCAAGCCCAGATAGGAATCATAACTTTCTCCTGGAGGAATTGAGCTTTGATATCCTCACAGTGTGCAGTCAGTGTGTGTAGGTTTGTGTGCCATTGCCATCTGCAGTAGCTGGACAAAGACTAAGCCTGCTTTGCTCACTCAGACACTTTCTAGTGTCTGTGTCTTCAGAAAAACTTCCCAGCACACACACCACACACACACACACACACACACACACACACACACACACACACACACACACACAGAGGCACAAACGACTGAGTGAGAAAATGTCTGTTTCTCAAAAGGCCAGTTTCTTGAAAGGTTTCTTGACAAGTGAGGTTGGCAGTGATAGTTCCTGAAGTTTTGAAGCATCTGAGCTGAAGAGTCACTGTGAGCTGCTCCTTTCAAATGTGTTCTTTTCCCATTATCTCCCTGTTGATTCCCAGCCAGGCAGGCATGAACATTCTACCTTTGAATCCAGCGCTCACTAGCTTTACATAAAATGAGCTGTTGCTAAAAGTAGAGTTAAATATTAATTTGATTATTCACTCTCTTAACAGTGAAGTGAGGATCTAGGGAAATATTGAGTGAGGACTCTGTTTTACAAAGTGAACTAACTTCCTTCTCTTGTCATGGAAAGGAGAAGAAAAACCTATTTATAACAGAGCTCTTGCTTTGATTCTCTATTCATACAAATGAGCCATGTATTCTATTAATGGATGAGGGATTATAGAGCTAAAATGTTACATAAATTTAAAATGCAAAACTGTCTTCATTGTATTTATAAACATTTTCCTTCTATGAAGGTGTAATCCCACATTGGTTGTTACTGTAAATATAAAATTGAAGATTGGTTTTGTGTTGCCAGATAAACATTAGAATTTAATATTCATTATATTAGTTTAGAATGCAACCTCTCTCCTCTGGAGGTCTTAAAATTGCATTTATGAACACCTCACTTCACTTATTTGATGGTTCATGTGGGCATATCTGTTAGCATATATTCCAGTGAACATGGCATTATACCTTCATTTTTCTTTCATTTCATTCAGTGAAAACCTTTGTGCATTCAGTGGAGACTTTAAGCAAAACCTATTAAGGTACATGTTGAAGTGATTCATTTAGAATTTAATGTGGCAGAATAACTTGTTGAAAAATTAACTCCATAGCTCTTTTATCATAGAAAATGTATAAAATGTTACTTTCTTTTACCCTCTATTTGAACTTGAATAGTTCTGATTTTGTGTCTTTTCACACTGGAGTTCCTTTATTTATTGGGAAGAAGGCAGGGAAGATATGTTTTGGAAGTGTTTCAGCCAACATAGCTACTGCCAATTATCACAGGAAACTAACCAACATTCAAAAGTAAAGTTGCTTATGAATCTCTTTATCTTTCTACTATTGTGAATAGTCTTAATCCTCTAAGACAATGAGCACCAGGAGGGTCTTTCACTGACATTCAAAGAATTGTGGTTCTTTATATCTAGATAGCCTACAGACTATCTCTTATAATCAAATTGGTGCCTACCCTAGTTGTCATCAGAGAGCCTTTATCCAGTGACTAGTGGAAACAGATGTAGAAATCCACTGTCAAGCACTGGGCTAAGTTCCAGAAATCCTGTTGGACAGATGGAGGAAAGATTGAGCCAGGTGGGCCAAACTCTTCATGAGGAAACCCACAAAAACATCTAACCTTGGCTCATAGGAGCTCATAGACTCTGGACCAATGTCTAGGAAATTTCTGCATGGGGCCCCCTTACATGTGTATAACAATTGTGTGCCCCAGCCAGCAGGCTCTTCAATGTGAATCTAAAGTAGGGGCGGGCAAATGGAGGAATAAGAAACACAAAGAGCAAGACAAAGTTTTCAATCAAGCTCTAAAACTTTATTTTTCAACCATTGGTTAAATAGAGACTCTAATGGGGGAAGTGCATGTAGATACATAGGGTGGGGAAATTCCAAGCACTATCTGTATATAAATTAAAGGGCTAATGGATAACTATTGAGACACCCGAAAAACAGCTTACAGCTCTACAAGTTGAACAGATGAATAGGGAGAGTGACATGAGGTGGCCTGTCCATCAACAACAAACACTGAAATTCCATTAGCAGATCCATGGATAACAACCAATCTATTGTTGGACAAAGGGCGAGGGGAAGTAAGCTTTGGAAAAACAAAGGAATGTATCCTAACAAATTGAAGCAAGATAGTGATGATCAACTATTCACAGAAAAGAAAAACAAGCTATAGTCCTTTCATCAGTGGTCTGAAATAGCCAGTCCAATTGCTCCTTAGTATAAGGAAGAATCATTTGTGGGACTCTTAACAGTGGGAACAGGGGCTGACCCTAATGGTTTGGCTGGCTTCTGGGAACCTACTAGTCATACCCCGTTGCCTTGTCCAGCCTTAATACAATGGGAGGGGCTTATTCCTTTAACAATTTGATATGCTATGCTTTGTTGACACCGTGGGAAGCCTGCCTCTTTGAACAGAAACAGAGGAGTGGATTAGATGGGGAAAGGAGAAACGGGAGAGAAAACTGTGCTTAGAATGTAAAGTAAATGAATAAATTTAATTAATTAAAAAAAAAACCCTAAAACAAGGGGGAAAAAAAACCCAACAACAACTAAACATTAAAAACCTTGTGAGATTGTCTCCCATTTCTTTTTTCTTTTTTTGTATTATTTTTAAGAATTCTTTTTCATTGTATATACTAACCACGGATCCCCCTTCATTTCTGCCTCTCCCACACACCCTATCCCTTCCTCCAATAGGGTAAGACCTCCCCTCCCATGGGCAGTCATCACAGGGACAAAGCCCCTTCCCACTGTATCAAGTTTCGAGAATGGAGTCCCAGCATTGGTAATGGGCTCCATAAAGCCAGCTCATTCATCAGGGATGGATCCTGGTTGTTTGAGGAGGCCAAGGCAGTGAGATCAGGATCTATCACTTGTGAGATTCTTAAATCTTCCCATAACTGGCTGATTCTGATGAATACAACATTTCTAGATATTCACATTGTTGTATTCTTGTTACCATAGCCTGGAGATTTCTAGAGATATTATCATAATACTAGTACCCTTGGAAGAAGTAAAAAACGATAGCATATGTGGTTTTATCTTAGTTTCAGTGAAATGTCACAAATATTTCTGTAAAGTTCCAAATGATAGCCATGAGCCAAATGGTAAGTGCCTGGAATGACCGAGGTTAAAACTTCAGGTAATTTTCTTTATTCTTGCATTTGTAATTTAACTGAAGATAAAGATTTTATAGAAAAAAATGCTGCATTTTCTAAAATGCCACTGTTATATAAACATACAGAAGTAAAAGAATACACATATTAGGCGATTAAATAGAAATGGAAAACTTTGTTTTGATTTATAAGATTATATGAACAAAAAAAGCTGAAGATGGCAGTGACTAGGTTCAACATGAAGAACTAAAATACCACATTGATTTCTTAAAAAATTAAACATACTGACTTACAACATTTCTTGAAGCAAAGAGAGTGAAAAAAGTCAGTAGACTTTTTAACATGTGAATATTTAGTGATTCAACAAAATCAGTATGGATACAAATAATACAAAATGCTGTGAGGTGGTTTATATCCTTAGATCTGAAAATTCAAAAGTTGGAAGGCAACGAAATGCAATACTTTGAATTGCATATGAAGTGAGAGGCAGTGTAGTCTCACCTTGAGTTTTCTATGAAAAGACTTGCTATACAAATTAAGCAGAAAGTGAAAGTATAGGAAAATAAAGTAGTGTTTCTCAATTAATATGTGGAACTATGTTTAATATTCAGAACTTCGTATTTTGGAGATTATAATTGTCTTCCTCTTCAACATCACAAACTTAATAAAATATTTATGTGAGTAATGAAACCTAATATAGCCTGTAGCTTGTTCTGTTTCCTTGGGGACATTATAAAAACTTAAATTAAAATGAAATTTCTTATTTTCTATGTGTCTTCCATATAATTAAACATTTTAAAATGAAGTAATATTGACATGTTTATTTCATATTCAAATAATTACCTAGATGAGATAGGTTAGCATTTGTCAAGAACTCAGATTTTATATTTAGAATTATAGTCATAAATATTATCCCCATGAATTATTCTTCTACTTACTGTTCTATATTTACACTTAATGAAAATTAGTAAAGTTTTAGTCATGAGCTTTGTAAGTGTACCAAAGACATAATTATATGTTAAATATTCTGCTGGACTTTAATGTTTACTTAATTTTACCACTTGGGAAAGGCCTGTTCTGTGTTGGATTAATGTATCCATCTACTGCATACCTTATTTGTCACAAAATAATTACCAAGAGTTATTCAGTGAGCTCATTTGGATTTATTTAACTAACTTATTTACTCCTATATCCTTGTAGCTATTTCTCTATTATGCCTACATAGTGATGTAATTTGTGTGTGTGATTTTCTTATATTTTCAAGACAATAAATTAACTTGAAGAACCAATATAGGAAATGGATACAGGTTAACTTTTTAATTGAATGTACATAATTCAGATTTCAAAACTAAAAGTTTATGGTTACAGGGAGAAAAGATATTATAGGTAATATCATTTATATATTGGACAGAGATCAAAAATTAAATTGTATGTTATATTAAAAGATGTATAGTGCTCTTCTTCCTCATGTGATAACGTATCTCAATAAGATTATTAATAAGCCTGACTATATAAATAGTAATCATAAATAAGCAATATCCTAAGGGGAAAGCACTGCTTTTTTAAAGGTTCTGTTCAGTAGTCAAAGATTTCTGTGTGCAAATTTACATTAATTTTTGGTTTTATCTTAAAAAATCTATATTGATAAGTTGATAAAAATACAAAAGTGCTTAAAATGGCCTTGTAGTATATACATACATGTAACATATATCATATGTAATATATATTTTAGCAATAAAAATACAACAGGCAATAATGACACTGTACCCAGAGCATGATAATACATCAGTTTTGTTACCCATTCATTCCTATACACCTTCCCCCTTAGATATATATATAATTTCTTTCATGAACTTTGAGCCTACATGTTTATTCTTAGTTTAAAATTTTTGAGAATTTCATATATGTCTATTCTCTTAGTATCAATTACACCCACCTCTCTCCCCTACACAGGTCCTCCAATGTCACATCATCTACTCTCAAATTCATGGCATCTGCTTCTTATTGCTCTTTGTAGTGATATATTGTATATTTAATAAAAATAGTCTGATATATCAGAGGACAGAGCCACTCACAGAGACAAGCCATGAATTTTAGGGAGTGTTTATCTATTCCTTTAATCCTATCCATCAATAGGCAGAGAACCCTCTGAATTTAGAGTTTAGACCTAACAGCCAGGCAGCACAAACCTTTAATTCTAGCTCTAGGAAAGTTGAATCAGAAAGTGAGATAGCTGAATAGCCACTTCTGTTGTCAGCTGAAGAGAGAAGCATGCAGTGAGAGGATTCCTGGAGACAGGCCTGATGAGTGGGCTAGGAAAGAAGAGGTTGTGGTTTGTTTATCTCTCTGATATTTCAGCTTTTTCCCAATATCTGGCTCTGGGTATTCATTATAATACACAATAGAACTTGTTGTGATTTATTATTTATTTTTGAATAAAGTCTCATTTTTTTATCCACATATCCCCTTATTCAAGGTTACTTCCTCTTCCTACCCCTCTCAGTCACTCTCTTTTCTCCCCATCTCCTTATCTCCTTCCCAGCAAGGGCAGGAGGTCCCAAGGTCCCAGTGTGGCTTAGTTCAGCATCCACTCCAGGCAGATCTGCTTTCCTCATCCCAACATCAAGACTGGGTCAGGTGTTCCTCTGGAGGGAATGGTCTCCAGGGTTCCAGTGCAATGTGCTTTAGATTCCAAGCTGTTCAGTGGTTGTGGTTTGTAGCTTGGGTGTGCTTTGCTTTTTATTTAAAGTCCACTAATGTGTGAGTACATCCCCTGCTTATCTTTCTGGGTTTTTGAGACCTTGCTCAGGAGGGATATTCTCTAAATCCATTCATTTGCCTGTGAATTTTAGGATATCATTTTTTTTCTTACTGCTGAGTAGTACTCCATTGTGTAGATGTACCACAGTTTCTTAATCCATTCTTTAGATGAGGGGCATCTAGGTTGTTTCCAGGTTCTTGCTATTATGAATAATGCCTCTATGATCATATTTGAGCATTTGGAATGCGAATGTGCATCTTTAGGGTTATGCCCAGTAGTGGTATTGCTGGGCCCTTGGGGAGATTGATTCCAAGTTTTCTGAGAAACTGCCATACTGCATTCCAGAGTGGCTGAATGAGTTTACACTCCCACCAGCAATGGAGAGTTCTCCTTGCTTAGCACCATCTCCACTGTAGGCTGTCATCTATGTCTTTTATCTTAGCCATTCTGACAGGTGTCAGGTGGTATCTCAAAGTTGTTTTGATTTGCATTTCTCTGATGGCTAGCATGTTGAGCACTTTTTCAAGTGTCTTTCACCCATTTGTAATTCTTCTGCATTCATAGGTAGCTCTTTGTGTTTTCTTGTTTTGTGTGTGTGTGTGTGAGTGTGTGAGTGTGTACACAGCCTAATAAGTCCTTTTAGGGTTTCTTCTATATATATTTATTTAGAATTGAGCTCAGGATTGGAGCAGAGTTTTATCCCCCTAAAAATCTTGTTCTCTTTCTTTTAACAACCAATAACTCTATGTAGCTCTTCATCTAGAAGTATGCCTGGTGATATTTCCTCTATCCATGTCATCCAGGGCTTGTTTGGGGAACTTTATTAATTATTATTATTTATTTATTTATTTAGACTTTGTGGCAAATCTTCCCTATTATTGTTAGGAGACAGCATCTCATAGCAGACATCCTGGCCTCCTGGCAATCTTTTTGCCCCAATTCAATGTTTCTAGAACTTTAGGTGTGTTTATTCTGCTGAAGATGTATGAGTTGGGCCTGACAGTCCATTAGGAATTGTGCTCTGCATTTTGATTGCTGCTTATGGGTTACTGTATGATGGCCTCTGTCTACTGTAAAGAGAAGCTTTTGTGATGAGGGTTGAGAGCTGGATACACTTATCTGTGAGTGTAAGGACAAAGAATTAGAGTGTAGTCAGACATGACACTGGCTAACGTGACAGTAATAGGTTCTTCTCTGGGGCCCATGGCCTCACTAGCCAATGATAATTGTCTAAATTTACAAATGGCATGAGTTCTTTCATTTTGAACTTTTCCTGCATCCAATTTGGCATGTAAGAAAGGATATACTTGATTATGTATATCTTTTTTTTCGTTTTCCTATGTTTTAAAAATTTTAACTAGCTTAAATTTTTGTTTTCCTTGCCTGGTGAGGGAGTTTAAATGAATCAACCTTTTTTTTTCTTCACCAAATTATTCACACAGAATGTATTTATAATGTATAAATTAGAGCATTCCAAAGATTTACTGCTAGATATTTTTTCTTTTCTTTTTTTTTCTTCTTTATTTTGTATTTATCAAAAAAAAAAACAGTAAAAAGAATTAAAAAAAAAAAGCCGAAGAGTTAACAATAACTATACAGAGGATAATAATCATAACTGCTAGATATTTTACATGTATGGACACGCAAAAGGTAGTTACTAATTACCTGACAAATAGGTAAGTGTGTAATAATGGTAATTAGCCTTATTGAATTCATTTGGCACTCTATGTACTTGGTGATTTTTAAAACATATTCTATGGGGCAGAGAAATAACATTGTAGCAGTTTTTGTCAGGATACTACACTTCTATTCTCTTATCCATATGTGAATTTTAAGAGAGAGAACATATAAAATAGCTCTGAAGAATTTAACTTCTACAATTCTAGTACAATTTTAGCATGGTGTTCAACACTTTATTTTTGCAAATTTTCACTAGGCCAGTGAATAAATTGTACCAACAATTTTCCTTGATCTCTTTGCTTTTATTTGATAATAATGTCTTATGAGGTAATTAGATTTTAGTGAAATTTGTATACATATATATAAATTCAAATTAGTAAAAATTCAAATACGCATATTAAAGATGATTCTGTGATGATATTAAAAGGCTCTGAGTGACAATAACTGTCACATAAATTTGTTGATAATTCAATGAGTAATAAGATATGTACAGCAAAACAATTGACTAAATTTAAAGTTCAGGAGAGACATTCCAAATTACTATGTCAATAAATTTTCAGCTTAAAATATTACACATTTTGCATGCAAGAAAACAGCAAATAAAACCATTCACTGTGACCAAAACATTAAATTATGTTGTTTATATCATTTAACAGTAATATGACAAAGAAAATAACATGATAATAAACAAAATACTCCTTGGATAAAAGAAGAAGAGAGTAGTAATTATAATACTTAACAAAATATTTGAAATTATTTGAATATGAGACAATAAATGAGGTTTTTTTAACTTGTAATTTTTTAAAAAAGATCTTGCACAGGTATGGCTGGCCTGTAATTTACAATGTAACCTAAGATAGACTCGAATTTATGTTGATACTTTTTTCTCATCTTCATGAGTGGTAGGATTACAGAAATTAGTCAAAAATCTTAGATTGAAATGAAGCTATATCAACTTTTTTATCTCACTTCAAATTCATTAATATTGTCCTGAAGAGAATATACACACTCTGTGGCTCAAATCACCTGTACATATTTTTGTGGTTATTTCTTAGTAGTAGGTACAATGTTTAGACTGTTACCACTAACAAAATCATTGTTTGCATGAGGTGCACGTTGCGTTTCAGATTCTCTCATACCCTACTTTCAGCACTGGGTGGACTAGTGGATTTTTTCTAGAATTGTCACATCTCTTCTATTAATTAACCTCTTGTCCTCTAAACTGGTTACACAATCACTGTAAATGCTTGTCTTTCTTTGTTCTGTGTATACTATCTATGAATTTAGAAGAACTGATGTTCTCTCAGGAAAAGGGCATCAAATCTTTTTACATTCAATCTTTTGGCTCAGGGATTCTCAGTGGTCAGTCTGGGGCAATAATTGTGGTCATATGTCATCACAGAGTTCTCTCAGGGGTCTGATCTCTATTTCTTATTCCCCTACAGAATCCTAAAATGCTATTTGAAGCCCTCTTTCCATTTAAGATTTCAATTAAACAGGTATAAAATGCAATTGTTTGGGGAGAACAGTTATAAACAATGTAGTGAAAAAGTAACATGGCTGGCTATGTAGCCAGGAATTCAGTATACAGGTTGTAAAGGTGTCCATCCTTGACCCTCCCTTATACATTTCAGATAAAGAAGAAATACCATGGCAGCCCACAGAGTCCCATTAATGGAACGATTACAGAGCTTAGTTGCAATTTCTTTTTTGAATTGGAGCACCTGCAATTTGACACTTTCTCAGTACATGCCAAGAATAGCTTAACATGACTGTTTTCCTTTGTCTAAATATTACAGCTGTGCTCTGCTTAACCTGCTTGAAAATATCTATCATATTGCTTAAATATAGATATGTCTCAAAAGTTAATTCTATGTGAGATGAGAAGGGAAACAAATTTTTCAAGAATCTTTTGACTAGAAGACATACAAGTCAAGGATCTCATTGACTTTAGTTCAACTTCACGGTTGGAAGGACTACATGGACAGTCTCTCAGCATGTAAACCCCTCACTTCTGATACTGGCACTGGTAACCTTGTGAGAAGCACCATGATTCACAAAAATTATATGCAAATTACAATGGCAGGCTAAGAAGAGGGAGTTGAGTGAACAGGCAACCACAAATCTGTGATGGCAGACTGATGTGGGATGCCTTTCTGTATGCTGTGAATACCATTAATTAATAAAGGGACTGCTTTTGTCTATGGCAAGGTATCTTAGAACTAGACGGGAAATCCAAGCACAGGTAAAGGGGAGGAGAGCAGAGTCACACAAAGAGATCATGATGTAAAGAATCATAGGTAAACCATGATCAGAGTGACAAGACATGGATTAATAAAAATGGGTTAAGATGCCAGAGCTAGCTAACAAGAAGCCTGAGCCAGAAACTCCATCCCCATCTAGAGCAGAGTCAAAGGGGATCAGATTCCACCTCCGGAGCCCCAGTCCGGAGAATTCCTCTCTGGGATTGGTCTTCCAACCAAGAGTCTGATCTCAGACTCTTCCCAGCAGAAAACCCTAGGCCTTGCCTGGCTGGACCCATCTCCAGGGCAAACTGCTTCATCAGATAAGAACTGAGGGCCTTGGAAATGCAGTCCTTTTTCCAGAGCAGAGTCAAAGCTTGAACAGACCCTTTGCTCAGAGCAGACAAAAGACACACAAGCCCTCTAGCCACAACTGACTAGGATGTAACTAATCATGAACCACTGAAGCCATAGACAGATGCCAGTGCAAGAATACATATAGCAATATAAAGAAAAACAAGTCAACATGAGAAGAAACTGATGGTTCTACAACTACAAGACCTAAACAGAGCAATGAAGAGCAATCAGAAGGAAGCAACAGCAAAAACACATTTATGAAGATTATTGAAGCCTTCAAAGATGATGTGGAAAAGAGAGAGTGACATGGAAGGGGCAGGAGGGGGAAGGGACATTGAACAAGGATATACATGGATAAAAATATGACTTTATTTATAATAAAAAAACACAAAAAATAGAAGAAAATACAAACAAAAAATTGGAAGAGATCAACAAATCCTGGAAAGAAAATCAAGAAAAGGAAAACCAAAACAAAAAAAAAAATGAAAGAAGCATTCCAAGAAATAAAAAAGTGAAGTAGAAGCAATAAAAAAGGCACAAAATGAGGCAAAGGTGGAAATAGAAATACTGAAGAAAGAAGATGGAACTACAGACAAAAGCATAACCAACAGAATCCAAGAGATGGAAGAGAGAATCTCTGGATTGGAAGACTAAATGGCAGAAATGGAAATATCAGTCAAAGAAAACATGAAAACCAAAATCGCCATAACATAAAACGTTAAGGAAATTTGGGACACCATGATAAAACCTAATCCAGGAATAATAGGAATAGAAGAAGGAGAAGAATTCCAAGTCAAAGGCACAGATAATGTATACAATAAAATCATAGAAGAAAACTTTCCCAACTTAAAGAAGGAAATGCCTATAAAGATACATGAAGCTTTCAGAACACCAAATAGATTTGACCCAAAAAAGTCTTCTTGCCACGTAATAATCAAGCCACAAAAAATACAGAACGAAGAAAAAAATTTAAGAGCTGCAAAAGAAAGGGCAAACTTTATTATAAATGCAGACCCATCAGAATAACACCTGATTATTCAATGGAAACAATGAAAGCAAGAAGGTCTTTGTAGGAAGTTATATAGACACTAAAAGAGCATGGCTGCCAACCTAGAATACTGGATCCAGCAAAAGTATCAATCACCATAGATGTAGTAAACAAGATATTTCATGACAAACTCAGACTTAAAAAAAAAAAAACCAAAAAAACAAAAAAAAAACCTGTCTACAAATATGGCCCTGCAGAAAGCATTAGAGGGAAAACTCCAATCTAAGGATTCCAGATAAACCCATGACACCACAAACAATCAATAATCCCAGAGAAGAATAGCCCAGAAAAAGGAAATACATACATGCTACCATCAAAAATAGCAGAAAGTATCAATCAGTGGTCACTAATATCCCTTAATATCAATGGACTCAACTCACCTATAAAAAGACACACACTAACAAAATGGATACAAAAACATACTTCAACCACAACGACAGGCACAGGCTCAGAGTAAAGGGTTGGGAAAAAATTTTCCAAGCCAAAGGCCCTAAGAAAAAAGCTGGGGTTGTCATTTTAATATAGAACATCGTAGACTTCAAACTAAAATTAATTCAAAGAGACCAGGATGGACATTACTTATTCATCTCAGGAAAAATTGGTCAAAATAAGATTTCAATCCTAAATATTTATGCCCCTAATATAAGGGCACCTATCTATGTAAAAGAGACAATACTAAAGCTCAAATCCTACATCAATTCCACACCCTAATAGTCGGAGACTACAATACCCACTTTCACCTTTGGATAGGCCAACCAGTCAGACTCAACAGAGAAATAAGGACTCTAACAGAGGTTATGATGCTAATGGATTTAATAGGTATTTACAGAAGCATCCATTCAAACACAAAGGAATATACATATTTCTGAGGACCACATGGAACGCTCTCGAAAATTGACCACATAATTGGTCATAAAGCAAATATCAATAGATAAAAAAATGAAAATAATCCCTTGTATCATATCAGTCAAGCAGTGCCTAAAGTTGGAGTTCAACAACATCAAAAATCAGAGAAAGCATACCAATGAATCCACAACGTGCCTAAATTTATGGGACAAAATGAAGGCAGTATTGAGAGTAAAATTCATAGCAGTAGATGCCTATATGAAAAGCCTAGAGAAATCCTACACTAGAGAACTATCAGCACAGCTTAAAGCCTTAGAACATTTAGAAGCAAACTTACCTAGAAGGAGTAGACAGCAGGAAATAATCAAACTTAGAGCTGAAACCAATACAATTGAAACAAAAAGAACAATACAAAGAATCAATGAATCAAAGAGTTAGTTTTTGAAAAAGTCAACAAGATAGATACAATCTTATTCAAACCAACCAAAGCATAGAGAGAGTATCCAAATCAACAAAATCAGAATTGAAAAGGGGTACATAACAACAGACCACCAGGAAATCCAAAAAATTATCAGGTCATACTTTGAAAATCTATATTCCACAAAAATGGAAAACCTAGAAGAAATGGATAGCTTTTTGGACAGATACCATTTAACAAAATTAAATCAAGATCAGATTAAATACCTAAACAGACCTATAACCCTAAAGGAAATTGAAGCTGTCATTAAAAGCCACCCAAGTAAAAAAAGCCCAGGTCCAGATGGTTTCAGTGTAGAGTTCTACCAGGCATTGGAAGATGAGCTATTACCATTACTCCTCAAACTGTTTTACACAGTAGAAACTGAAGGAACATTGCCAAACTCTTTTTATGAGGCCACAATTACGTGAGCCACTCAAAGATCCAACAAAGGAGGAGAATTACAGACCAATTTCCCTCATGAATATTGATGCTAAAATTATCAACAAAATTCTGGGAAACTGTATACAACAACATATAAAAAATATCATTCACCATTATCAAGTAGGCCTCATCCCAGAAATGCAGAGCTGGTTCAACATATGACAAACCGTAAATGTCATCCATCATATAAACAAACTGAAGGAAAAAGACCACATGATCATCTCCTTAGATGCTGAAAAAACCTTTGACAAAATCCAACACTCCTTTGTGATTAAAGTCCTGGAGAGATATGCAACACAGGGAAGATATCTCAATATAATAAAGGCAATTTCCAAGAAGCCAACAGTCAACATCAAACTTAATGGAGAAAAACTCAAGGCAATCCCACTAAAATCAGGAACTAGACAAGGATGTCCTCTCTCCCCTTATCTACTCAATATAGTTCTTGAAGTTTTAGCTAAAGCAATAAGAGAATGAAAGGAGATTAATGGGATACAATTTGGAAAAGAAGTAAAGCTATCTCTAATTGCAGATGATATGATTATATACATTAGTGACCCACAAAATTCTTCCAAGGAACTGCTACAGCTGATAAACACCTTCAGCAATGTAGCAGGATACAAGATTGACTCAAAGAATTCAGTAGCCCTCTTATACATTAAAGATAAAAGGGCTGAAAAGTAATAAGGGAAACATCACTGCAAATAGTATTAAATACCTTGGAGTAACTATAACCAAAAAAGTAACAGATCTATTTGACAAAACTTTTAAATCACTGAAGAAAGAAATTGAAGAGGATATCAAAAAATGGAAAGCTCTCCTATGTTCCTGGATAGGTAGGATCAACATAATAAAAATGGCAATTCTACCAAAGGCAATCTACAGATCCATTGCACTGCCCATCAAAATCTCAACACAATATTTTTTGGACTTTGAAAGAACAATACTCAATTTCATTTGGAATAACAGGCAAGCCAGGATTGCCAAAACCATTTTGCTCAACAAAAGAACCTCAGGAGGCATCACCATCCCTGACTTCAAGTTATTCTATAGAGGTACAGTAATAAAAATAGCCTGGTACTAGCACAAAAACAGACTTGTGGATCAATGGAACAGAACTGAGGGTCCAGACATTAACTGAAAAACCTATGAATACCTGATCTTCGACAAAGAAGCCCAAAATATTCAATGGAAAAAAGATAGCATATTTAACAAATGGTGTTGGCATGCTGGATGATAGTGTGTAGAAAAATGCAAATAGATTCAAGCCTGTCACCCTGCACAAAACTCAAATACAAGTGGATCAAAGACCTCAACATAAACCCAGCCACTTTGAACTTGATAGAAAAGAAAGTGGGAAATACAGTTCTACAAACTGGCACAGGTGACCACTTCATAAATATAACACCACTGGCACAGACACTAAGATCAACAATCAAAAAATGGGATCTCCTGAAGCTGAGAAGCTTCTGTAAAGCCAAGGACACAGTCAGTCGGACTAAACAATAGCCTACAGAGTGGGAAAAGTTTTTCATCAACCATACAAGTGATAGTGGATTGATCTATAAGATATATAAGGAACTCAAGAATCTAGAGCCCAAAACCTTCAATAACCTAATAAAAAAATGGGGTTCAGAACTAAAAAGGGATTTCTCAGCAAAAGAATTACAAATGGCTGAAAGGCACTTGAAAAAGTGCTCATCTTCTTTAGCCATCAGAGAAATGCAAATAAAAACAACTTTGAAACCTGACTCAGTCTTGATTTAGGGGGGGAGAAAACTGGATTTGCCAGGAGTGGAGACCGAACTAAGCAATATTGGGACCTTGGGATCTTGGGACTGCATGCCCATAGTGGGTATGGGTAGATGTAGAGAAGAGAGAATGACCTGATGTGGTGGGAGGGGGAAGGGACTTTGAATAATGATATACAAGAATAGAAAATGTGACTTCTGTAGTAATAGTAATAATAAAAAAAGATTTTGAGATCATACTCTTTTCACCTATAGGTGGTATTTGGAATAACATTATACAGAATGCACAAAAAATACACTTTGTAAAGAATAATTTTTAAAATGTTATTTTAAACCTCCATCTGTGGTTACTCAATTGAAATATTTGCTTTAATAATATAAATTCAAAATAAGCTGACAAATAAGAAAGTGTTTTCGTTTTTCTGTAAAAACAAAATGATTGCATTAAAAGACTGTATCTTTGTTTACACAAACATTTTAAAGTTATAATTATTACTATTAAGGAAATAAAATATTGAAATAAGATGTATATTTAGACAAGGCACGAACACTGAATCTTGTTTATTATTTGTTTGCTATCTACTTATAATTCATATTTTTAGTAGTTTTCTATATAAATAAGAGAAACTTAGTATCCTTAAGCCAGACATGTCATCTGCTGTCTGACTCCTTCACTGTCTAGGTTAAATGTATGCTCCTGAGCAATTCACACACAATGAGCTCAGCAGCCTATCTTTCCAAATTAAGCATATGTGCTCAGCAATGTGGTGCAGTACCAGATTTAAGTCACTGGACTAAGAACATTGTGATGTCCTCGACATCTTCAATTTTAAAATTCACTCTTAGCCACTTTGTATCCTTGAATGCAAACATATGCAGATCTCTTCATAGATCAGGCTTCCATGTCTTCTCTCTATTTCTGTTTTTGACACTTTCTGAAAACAGCTCATATGTCTACAATCTATACCCTCTTATTTATTCTATGAGCCTCTATGTATATTCCTATTTTTCCAATTGGATCTTAACTGTGTGTCTGATTTTCCCATTTTTTTATTGTATGGTGCCTATGTCTAGTCCCTGCTCATCATGACTATCCTACGTATGACATGTCATGGGAAAAAGATAGTATACCGAAAGGTTTGCTGCTATGATACAAAAAACCCCTAGATTAGTGATCCTTTTCTGAAAACAACCATAAACTGGAATTAAAATATATATATATATATATCTGTGCATTGATATGGCTCAGGTGAAAGCATTTATCTATAGGCATGTATATTTGATCTCTGTCTCTGGAGATGGAGCACAAGACAGAAAAGCAGTAGTGACTTCTAAGGGTTGTCCTCTGACCTACACACACACATACACACACACACACACACACACACACACACATTCTCTGGCATGGTAAATAAACAAATTAAAAAGTAAGTAATAGAAAAGTTATATTAAAAAAGCAAATACCTAAGCAGATATTTTTCCATTTGGAAATCAAGTTAGTTTGCTTTTCTCATTTCTATAAAAGGAACTTGAAAAAATTCTTTCTTCCAGTTCTAAATCAAAGCTGACATTTATGACTAGAGGTATCAAAAGTTCCTGGATTTTTGTTCTGAAAAATAATAAGGGTGTCTGAATACTTTCTCATGCGGTTGGTGAGGTTAAACAATTGAATTCACAAAAATTGTCTTCGTCAATGGAAAGCCATTCTATTATTCACTTCCATATGAACTGTGACTACATCTGATTTTAAGAAAACTCACTGGCCTCCTTTAAGAGGACAAAAGCAAAAAGGAGACATAGCTACACTAGATCTGGTGGTGTACATATTTGGTAGAGGGAAGCTTTACTTTTTCACATGTGTTTATATTAACCCATGATGAAAATGCTCTCCAACCAGCAGAGCAGCAAGAACTGCAGTCTAATCAATGGGCATTCACTGACATGGACTTTATGCTAATCTTAATAGTACATTTGATTTTAGCTTAAAGGCCCACAATCAGTGTGTTTTTACTTCTGTAATGAATAAATATATGAAAGAGAAATACATACATAAAATGTTTCCCTTTCAATATGTCAGTTCCCCTACCAATATGGCATCTACTGTGAACTTCCCATGGCTGCCAACTCTTCCCCAGACTTCACTGTTGAGTGTTGATGACCAACAAAACAGATGGTAAAAACATGGAAAGATTCCTTTTTAGAGTCTTCAGAAAGAGATTAACAAGCATTTGCTATGGATTTGCTAGCAGTCCAGTTACATAGACCTTCAAAGTATAACCTTTGATGGTGGGATAAGTTACCAGGCCTCATCCAAATGTATATAAACATGAAGAAAGAAGCAGTGGGGATAAATGGTATTTTATATGTGTACATACATATTAATATGTATTTTTAAGTGGTTACTCAATATGATGTTATCAGCATTGAGATCACATATATTTAAAAAAATAAAAGGATTCAGAAAGTTATATATTTATTTGTTATAAGTATATATATAAATAAAACAATATAATGATAGTAGTTGATGAAAACTCAGTCATTCATTTTTGTGGGATGGGGATATGGAAGAAATTGAATAGAGTAAATGGGGAGGAAAATGATGTAATTATATTTTCATTTTTAAAGATTATCAAAATATTTCACTTTGAAAGATAATTATTTATACACGAGTATCTAAGGTTAGTTATTTTTTCCTGATTTTTATTTGCAAAACTATTATTTGTGGACATATTTAATAGAAATTGTATAAAGATTCTAGTGACAAAACATACTTTAGAAATAACTGCATATTTTATGAATAAATGCATTGAATATGAAAATATATTTTAGAATCTGATGTGTAGAAAGGAAACATCCCACAGTTGGTTACATATGTGACATTTGAATAAGTTATCCAAAGATAAAATATTTTTGTAAATTAATTAGATATAAGGCAGATTTAGAAAAGGTATCACAGAGTAAACATAGTATTTATAATTATTTCCAATATTTCTCCTTTTTTAAAAAACATATTCTCCTCATTTTATTTTACTTCATTTTATTTCATATATATGAATGTTTAGTCTAAAAGTATGTCAGTATACATGTTTGTCAGATACCCATAGAGGCCAGAATAAGGTGTAGGATCTCCTAGAACTGGAGTTCAGATTGTGAGCTGCTATGTGGGTACTGGAAACAAAAAACAAGGTTCTGTAGAAGATTGGCAAGTGTTGTTAACCATTGAGCCAGCTCTCTGGCTATGCTCTTCTTTGTAAAAATTTTTCATGTGTGTTTAATTTTTTAATCTCACTAAGCATTCACTGAGCCTAGCATAGCAGGAAACTAAAACTATTTACTGATGTGGCAAAGCATAAAAACTCAGTGGGTGGAGAAGAGATGAAAAGAAGTTATGCTTTTAAAACATCATTTTTTTCTTTGCTCTTCTTGATACTTTATAGACCAATTTAATTATAATATAAATGACTACAAGAATGTCAACCTAGAGTACATCTTAGCCCCCAGTGCCCTGCTTGCATAGATGTATCAGCTATTTGGGGATTTCATATGCCAATGAACTGTCATATACCACATACTAGCCCTCAGCTACTTACTTGACTTTTAGTAAAATTTAAAACATTTCAGAAAATTACAAAAGAATTTCTAAGTACCATGATACTTCAATATAGTATTCTTTAAATGTATTCTCTCTCATCAATATCTTTGTAGCCTCCTCTTCTGAGACACTATGTTAGATTATTAATTCAATTATTATATTATCAATTCGTCTCTTTTTATTTAATGAAAAGTTCAGCAGTCAGTCTTAGTTGATGCCATCTCGAGATGGATTAGTTTAAGTATTCAGCTGATATTCCACATGACTAATTTATTGTCATGAGTCAAATAAGTGACATTTCTAAAATTCAGCTTAAATTTCCAGTATAAAACAATCTCTCATGAACAGTTAATTGTTCAAAACTAAAGCTTCACACCTTTCACCCCTAAACTTCTACAAATATAAATTAGGTTCTATTATACAATATTATAATGGACATTTATCTGTGAAGAACTGAGAGGGCTCTTGGTTCTAAACCAGTTTCTGCCCTATACATAGCTCATAAGGTGCATAAACAAAGGGAGCAAAATAGGGAATCATAATTTCCAACGTTCCATCCCTTTTAGAATACATAGATGAAGTTACATGGTTAAACACATTTCTATGTTAATTATAAAGTAGATTAGTGAAATTCATACAGTAAGCACACGTCTATTTGTTTTCCAGAAAAGGAGAATGCCATATCCAGGTGCCATACACATACTAGTGAGAAACAGAAAGGTTGAGAGAAAGACACACATATACAGAGACACACAGAGGATCAAAGAGAGATAGAGACAGAGAAAGACACAGAGAGGAAGAGAAAGAAATAGAGATAGAAAAAGATATTAGAGATGAAGAGGGATACAGAGTGTGATGGCTATTTCTCGCCGTCACCTTAACTACATCTAGAATTACATAAAATCCCAATATGAAAGCCACATGAATTAGGCAGTTTTTGCTTAATTTTAAGTAAGAAAGTTTATTTCTAATCCAGT
Source organism: Sigmodon hispidus (assembly GCA_004025045.1). Classification (NCBI taxonomy): domain Eukaryota; kingdom Metazoa; phylum Chordata; class Mammalia; order Rodentia; family Cricetidae; genus Sigmodon; species Sigmodon hispidus. The sequence goes on along the minus strand of PVIH01021560.1, from coordinate 1,986 downwards.
CTTGAGACACAAGAAGACACACTTTTAATCTGAGCCATACCTTCTGCTGAAAGTCTATATAAAGCCATGGAAGAAGGAATCTTTTACTTTTTGCTTGTTCTTGCCTTACTAGCAAGTCCTGTCCTTCACTGGCATTAAAGCTTACTTCTTTGGGGCTCCAACATATGCTCAAGACCAGCTGAGACATCTAGACTCATGGAATGAGAAACTACTAGATTCTTGGACTTTTTGTTCACACACATTCTTGGATTAGCTAGACTGTAGACTGTAAATCATTCTAATAAATCCCTTTATATATATATATATAAATCCTATACTCATGTACACATATATTTATCTATACAAATACATGCAATTTCATGTGTATAGATAAAATAAAATAAAATTAAAGCACAAGCAGCACAGTGGCAGAATCACCCCTTCTTCTGATTTATATCTGTTTGATTTGCTCTTCTGCTGTGAAATCTGGATCTATTCACATTAGAATATTTTTATGGCTTAGTTTCCAAGTAGCTTTCTGTTTATGGCCAATCAGATGCTAGCATTCTCCAGCTGTGAATTAAGCTGGACTTATGTAAGTTATTTTCCATCTTTCTTATGTGAGACATATGGGTATTTTGCAATGTTGGAAATAGCTCGATTCTTAGTAAATGTGAGAATGTTTATGTCAGCAACCTGATTTCAGAAATTGAATTTCTGATGTTTCTCCATTCTCTTGATGAAATTTTATTTTTAGTGTTTGTCTTGATACTTTATAATTTTCTATAGCCACATAAAGTCACAAAAGTCAACTCTTGAGTAGAGTAACTAATGGGTTATTCTTCTTAAATCTGTGCTCAGTTATCAGTCATCACATTCACAGCACTGGCATCTTGGAAAACATTAAATTTCTAGATCCAAATGAATTATGTGAATAAGTTGCAATTAAGTATTTAATGATGAGTGTTACTGGAAATGTAAGAAAGAAAGAGAAATCCAAAAGATTAGAACAAGCACTGTCTTAATATTAATAGTTTGTATTAAAAATATCTCTATTATGTGATAGTTTAAGACATTCTTTTCATTACTAATTCTAACAAGTGCTTGTTCATATCAGTATGATGACAGTGTTATTTATGTTATTACAGTGAAACATATTTCTTAACCAATAAGATTGGAACTTTTTAAATTTATTAATAACATCTATAGACTTTCCATGATTTGTGGTTTTAAGAATGATCTTATTAATAATAATTATTATTTACTATGGTTGGAACCACATTTAATAATTTTCTATCTTTCTGGTTTCAGGTATCAATATGTATTAAACAAGTTGGAGATAAACATGATTGACATAGAAATGAAAAGAAAGAAAACATAGTAAAAATAACGTCTTTAATTCCAGAGTATGTTTTCATAAGAAATACTATTGCATAATGGTAATTCTTCAGTGAAGTTGTTTCTGGCAAATATTTTGGACACAGAGACAAACAAGTAGCTATCACATGGCTGTATGAATATTCATGTTTAGCCATGTAAGCTAAAATGATTTAATTTGTGAAAAAACACTATAGTTTAAAAATTTGTTATCCAAATCAAAGAATTACTTGTAATTATATTTTCTCCTTCTCTTGCTCATGTTCTCAAAAATGTATCAGCTAAAGAACTGATGCTTTTGAACCCTTTTGTTCAAAATCATTCAGTAAATGCCCATTTCAGCAATGAACCCCCATAGAAATAATTCTATGTGTATTTCTATAATATTATTTTACTTCTACTTTTTGTTTTTTTTTTTTTTTTTTTTTTTTTTTCAGTGGACATCTTTATTAAGAGATCATCAACTTCTCCAAACCTACAGCTGGAATTGCATCTTGTTTCCATGCCAAGTCATGAACAGTGACAAAGCTAACCAGAGGCTACTCAAAGAGAACTAAGCTTTTACAGCTCACTTTCGTTTACAGGCAGAATATAAATAGATGCACTCTAGAATGCACAATGGTTTTAGTC